>JAFIDM010081463.1:122328-138320 GCA_023159025.1 Thereuonema tuberculata | reverse complement strand
AAAAAAAACAACATTCAACAATCGTTAATGAAAAAAGTAAGAGATCCCATGTATATTTTGTTAATACTAATAAAAATTAAAATAAATAAATATTTTTTGTTAATACTAATAGCATTTGCGGGAATCAATGCATAAATAAGTAGTGCCTGTATATAAAAGAGACGAAGCGCTCCCAATAGATCCAACTTGCAGAGCATAGGAGAGCCATTTGAACCAATAAACTTAATTACAGCACAGCGGCCCATGTACCGATACATAAAACAGACCATACATTAGATTTTGATTTTCCTATTCTGTTAGGCAGAGAAAGTAGCAATTATTTATGTAAATTTATTTATTGATTATATATATATATATATATATATTTATATATTAATTGGTCAAATTTCAGTGTTCAAGTGATGTTATTTTAAAGTTCAATCATCTGCTTCTTCAGATTAAATTTTGTCTTGTAATTAAGTTGATTATCATAACGTCTCATCCAGCAAAGATGATATTCTTCCTATTTATTACTTTTATTTAAAACTGCACAAAGCAAACAGTTATTTTTTAAATAAATATGAAACCAACATGGACAAAAGTGCATTCATTCCAGATATTCTGAAACCACATTAATTCATCAAATTCGTTTTGAAAACGCAAAATAACTACTAGCAAGTAACTTCTAGACCATGTAGAGTTGCAGAATTTAAATACTTTTTGATTAGGAAGACGAGTTCAAAAATATATCTATTCCCTTTTACAAATAATTTTTCATTCACTTCAATACTTTCAATGGTTTTGCATGTTTTACTTAATGCCGGAAAGTAGATAATGCAGCTTATACTATTGTTGTGGCTAGCACAACACATAATGGAACCGTTAAACCAGTTAATCTTAACAATAGGTTACTGTTGTGTTTGATTGCATCATCTTGCAACATATGTTCGAAGTGACGGCCTCCAACGCAGCCATTTTCTTCTTGAATTTAATGCAAATGTTTGTTACACTAAACAAGTAGAGATCCAAGCTACTACCAAAACACATCAGATTATGAACTAAATAGCTATTTTACTCAACTACCTTTCCTTTTTCTTTCTTTAAAAAGAAATAATATATAATTCAAGTTTTATAATTAATATATTTGTTGTCAACATTTTGCTTAACCACATCATCACGATAATTTCATAATCTTCAAAATATAAAGTACTGAAATAAACCACTTCTCTATCATATCTTCAGAAACATCAAATCTATATTTCAACCCAATGACGGGCCTTCTTCAGGATAGAATATAAATACAAAATACATTAAAGATAAAGAGAAAGAGAAAAGAGAAAATACATCTTCTTTCCCTTTCAAATCATGATCGAATATAAAGTAATAATCATAAAGATACAATTCTAATAATTACAAAAAACTTACCAACTGACATATATCGTCTAATAATCATAACAATAACATAATAACATAAATTCTAGCCAAAAAACAATCAGTAATGCAACAAGAAAATTAGAGAATTTTTGATTTTAAAATAATCCTTATCTGGTTCATTCACTTTATATTGTTTTGTTTTGTTACTGATTGTTTTTTGGCTAGAATTTGTTATTATTATGTTATTGTTATGATTATTAGACGATATATGTCAGTTGTTACGTTTTTTGTAATTATTAGAATTGTATCTTTATGATTATTACTTTATATTCGATCATGATTTGAAAGGGAAAGAAGATGTATTTTCTCTTTTCTCTTTCTCTTTATCTTTACTGTATTTTGTATTTATATTTTATCCTGAAGAAGGCCCGTCATTGGGTTGAAATATAGATTTGATGTTTCTGAAGATATGATAGAGAAGTGGTTTATTTCAGTACTTTATATTTTGCTGAACTATTTTCTATCTCAATTATATTTTTTGTGCAATCCAATTTTATTCTTTCATCCATCATAGCTTTCCATTCAAAAAACACAAGCTTCCATCTCTCAATTTTCTTACACCCTACTATATTTTAAGGCAACATCTTTCTTATTTTTACTTTTTCTCCGTATACATCCATATCCTTATTTTTACTGAGATCCTCTATTTTAGCTCTATTAATTTTATTACCTCCCATGCAGCTGTTATTCCCTTAGCTAATGTGGTTGTTAGTTTTCTTTAATACTATTTTTCATAGTGAACCATTTTCCTAAAAATTGTAATGATTTTTATTTACTATTTCTTCTAATTTTTACTGTTTGTTGTTTAATTCCATTACTTTTTTTAAAATTTTCTGTGACCGTGCTTCTGATCTCAGCTTTATTTTTATTTATAAAGATAGTTAAAAATCAGTTAAGTCCCATTATAATTAATTTGTAAAGCACTGCCACCATTCATAGCCTTGTAAACATTTAAACTCCTTCATCGTGTAAATAAAAGTGTGTACCTGCCAGATTTTACTCTTAGTCGATTTCAGTCTAATTTTAACGAACCAGTGGCCGAAAACATTCATCACAAATATTAGCACCAATATCCCGGTTTTGCTCTAGCATACCTTCACCATTGACCGCTGAGAAGAAGTGACCTTTCTGCCATCCATTTTATCCTGACAAAGCCGACG
The DNA here is from genome assembly GCA_023159025.1 of Thereuonema tuberculata. Classification (NCBI taxonomy): domain Eukaryota; kingdom Metazoa; phylum Arthropoda; class Chilopoda; order Scutigeromorpha; family Scutigeridae; genus Thereuonema; species Thereuonema tuberculata. The sequence continues at coordinate 135,747 of JAFIDM010081463.1, read as the reverse complement.
ACTTCGTGACCTACCTATCATTGGTTGTCATAACGGACAGACAGACAATCTATGCAAATGTAGTAGTACCCGAGTTACCAACCACCGATTGCGGGAGCTAAAATCTTCTATACCCGATCTAAGGAAGATCTCTGCCGAATGCTTTGAGATTACAACAAAATTGCAACATTCCAGGGATGGGACGACGCTATGCAACTCACCAACGTTCACTTCTCGCTAGCAGACACAGAACATAATAGTTTAAAAACAGTGAGGCAGTGATTACAACATGACAGATTTTACAGTAGCAGTTTACTGCAACATTCGTCACACCTTATAAGAATGGAAGACACCCATAGAAAACCTTGAACAACCAGCGCGTACCGCATGTGAAAGTTGCGAAGAATATGCCCAAGATGTTTTGGATCTTTGTCGATTAACCAACCCGGAGATGATAAACTGCAACATCTCAAAAAAGAAGTAGCAGAAGATGTACATAATATTTATTCTTGGCATTGAGAATCGATAGTAGATGCACATTCATGGATGAATGCCGATGCATCGAGAAAATGCGATAACACTGGCCAAGATGATAATCTTCAAGCTAATGTGGTATCCATTGGATGTGGTATCCATTAAATGTGGTATCCATTGGAGTAGCATCCAACAGTTCATACACCTCAGTCGACTGAACCGAACAGCTGCAACAGCAAATAACAGCCTGCAGTAACAAATCCAACTTGTGATCGATCCAATAACAATGCCAAACTACCATTTTTTTTCTTTGTTCTGTATAGGTTGTGGCTCCCTATAGGTCAATCGGAATTCAGACGTTGTTTGTGCTTTTCGACTGCTTAAAATTTGCGAATTTCAAGTACTTGAAATTCGCAAATTTGCATGATGAACTCAAAGACTTTCATCGTTTGCATGATGAACTCAAAGACTTCTAATACACTTCCTCGCACTCCCCCGCCTTCGTTTGAATGCAGATAGAAGGTTACTTATTCTAATTACAGTATCTAATGAAATTAGCTGCTGAATATCGCAGAGAGAGAAAGACTGAGAAAGTATGGTGGGAGAAGTGCAGGGGAAACGGGAAAACCGAGAAAACCTGCCCATCGCGGATCGTCCAACATCACGAAACCCACATGAGAACCGAACTCGGGACTCAGAGGTGAGAGGCCGATGTCTTAGCAACAACGCCAACCGCGCGCTGGAGACTGCAAGATTGTATGTTGAACTATATTCTGCCATCCGATGGCACTTACAATTCTCAAGATATTACTTCTTGGTCCTATAGTTAGGAAACATGCCATGTTGCCCATAGGGAGTTTGTCGCAGTGAGAAATAAACATTTCCGCTTGTATCGATAACATTTTACCAGAAAGTTTTTCCCGAGAAGTTTGTAATCTCGATATACTCAATATGTTATTGCTAACTTCCGATTCCTCTGTCACCAGCACGAGACCCAAGCCAACAAAAAGGACAAAACCATTTTCAGCATAAACATTGACTATGTTACATCGTAGTGGTATTGTAAAAGATACAGGAGGGCTTCTTTCACAAATAATTAAGGTTACTGCAGCTGAAAACAAAGGATGATAATGATGAAGATGAATCGTCTTAAGATAAACCTTGGTATTCGTCATCTAAATAAGTGTAATGAACAAACTAATAAACTATATTTTCTTAAGAAAATTGTTTCATTTTAAGAAAACATGTCCTATTTTATTTGTTTTTATTACAAATATGCTCTTCAGGGACTTCTAAGACATAAAAGAAGAAGAAAAAATAATTATTTTTGGATCAAATCCCCCTTAGTGGTACCCTCGCAGTGACACTTGTATGATTCACCAATCTATCTCCCTATCTACGGACAGTCATTGCAGTCGGTATTCCCGAAGTGCGACAGAAGCAATGTTGCTGGGTTTTTTTTTGGTTGTAAAGTTTCACTAGCAGAGCACGATCATGTAAATTTAGCATAGCGAAGCTTTAACATCAAAGCATCACTGAGCAAACATAGCACATGAGCCGCACCTAACACGATGTTCGTTTTCATACATCCTTTAATCTATGACGTCAGTTTATTGCAATCTGCATATTTCTCCATTCTATGTAAAACTTTTTTATTCCACTCTCAGTCTCTGTCTAGAGTTCATTAATAATATTTATAATATCATCTTCTTGCCTTCTTAAATAATTTTATCAAATAAAGATAAACGCTTCATCACATAAAGATAAACGCAAATTTTCTGAAAGTTTATTATCCGTCTTTCCTTCGTCAAGCCTAATTTCCAAAATAATTACAATGGGATAACTTACTAAAAACTAAAACAAAGTAAAACAATAATATTATATTTTACCATTATTAACCTATTAGGTCTTATTATATCGTTAAACCTTTATTATTGAGAAAAATCTTGAAGGAATACTTTGTTTTTGGTTTGTTGCAATAACAAATTTGCTTCCTTATCAGCTAACTTCACAAACCTTGAATTTAAGTCTAAACCATCATTCCTGTTGATGTTTTTTCCTTTTGAGTTTCTAATCATTAGACTTTCGATAATTTTTCTTGATTTAGTATCTTTTTTGTTTCATAAAATTTCAACTTCATTGCTGATACGGTGGCCCAATTTAATACTACGCTATACAACCTCAGACTTATCAACTTGAGTGGCTTTTATGTTTTTTAAGAACACGTTCCCTAACCATCGTTTTCGTTTCTCCAACATAAAAATTATTACAAGTACTACAATTTATCTTATACACCACCCCATTTGATTACTTTTTTCACTTAGATTGAATTTATTACTTAAAATGTTCTTTAATTTATTGTTATACATAAAACCTAATTCAATATTGTATTTCTTACAAATTTGTTTTACTTTTAGTTATAGTTTTGAACTCAAAAGGAAAAAAACATCAACAGGAATAATAGTTTAGACTTAAATTCAAGGTTTGTGAAGTTAGCTGATAAGGAAGCAAATTTGTTATTGCAACAAACCAAAAACAAAAGTATTCTTTCAAGAGTTTTCTCAATAATAAATTTTAACGATCTATTAAGATCTAATAGGTCAATAATGGTAAAATGTAATATTATTGTTTTACTTTGTTATAGTTCTTAGTATGTTATCCCATTGTTTGGAAATTAGGCTTGAGGAAGGAAAGACGGATAATAAAGTTTCCGAAAATTTGCGTTTATCTTTATTTGATAAAATTATTTAAGAAGGTAAGAAGATGACATTATGAATATTTCTACATTTTTTTTTCCTCTGGTGGCGAAAATTTGAAGTATTTTTTTATATAGAAATCAAAACCCCCACGATCTAAATAGTGTTCACACCAAATTTGGTGGAGTTTGGCCAAATAGGTTTATAGTAATTGGGCACTAAATACCTCTTCATATGGCCACCCGATATAGCTAGATTATTTCCATCTAAATTTATTTAGACTTATATCAATTTTTTTCTCTTCTTTTTTCTGTTTATTTATTATTCAAATTGCCATGTGATCTGAAGTAATTTAAATTATGTTTTATCTTTTTCTAATACGCTTTCACTCTGAAAGCAGAGATCAGTCACTGACTTTCCTCTTTCACTAATAAACGTCCATTTCCCTCTTTGGTTTCTTCACAGTTGCCTTTTATAATTTCTAAATTATTTTATTAATTTTTTACTTTACGCTTTATAATAAACACTTTACCATCTGAATTTCTCTAAAATTTCAACAGTAACACATTAATATTTACCATTTTAAGTTACCTACACTAATATTCTATAACCAATTAAAATTAAGTTCTCTTGTAATATTGTTATCGGCAGAAAAGGGCGTTGTAACCTCACCTCCCTCCAAAATAATAGACCTGCTTTTCTTTACTGAAGTCGACCGGCTTGGTTCAGTCAGAAGAAGGCTGACAATCCACTTAAGAAGAGAGGCAGAGACAAAGCCAGACCAAAGGAGAGAGTTCCCGGCTGCAGCCAGCCGCAAGAGGTCCTACTCCTCACAGAAGTATTTAAGATTGGAGAACTAGCCCAGCAGATTAGAAGTGAAAGGTCCAGTTTTGGAAAATGAAGCCAAGGAGGCGTCAGTCCAACAGAGTAGTAGAAGAGTTCTTTATTGGAGAGCAAGTCAAGGAGTCGAGTGTCTCGAAAAGAAGAAAAGATGTAATTTCGTTTTGGAGTAGCCACCCAATAGCAGAAGAAGTTCAGCAATATAAAGCAGTTTTGAAGCCCTGAGAGAATTCGTCAAAGAGTCTACTCCCTTCGTTTAACAGAAAAAAATGAATCCTTCCCATTTCTTTCAATTTTCTCTTAAAGGCTAAATGCACTTCTTTGTCTTCTGTTATGTTTGTGTAACGTAATTGCTTTAGTGATATAGTTACGTTTTCAGGGTCACCAGAATTGAGTCTCGTAAGACATAACAGAGATCTTCACATCAACGAACATTGCACTATATTTATATAACATATGTTCATCGATTTGAAGATCTCCGTTACGTTTTAGAAGACTCAATTCTGGTGGCCCTGACTACGTAACTAAGTCATTAGAGCAATTATATTATGCGAACATAACGGAAGACGGAGAAGTGCGTTTAGCTCTTTAATTTTAGTTATCGACAGTTTGGAAAGCTTCAAGACTCCCAATCCATACTGGAAATGTACCTTACAGTCTTATAACTGGATAGTTTTAATACCAATCCAGTATTAAAAAGTCAGATTCAGTAGTAACATACTGTATTATCTTTTCATCTATTTCTAGTTTAAATCTTCTAATAATTTGTTAGTGTTTTTATTACATCTGCAATGGCAAATGGGATAATCCGGTGATTTTTATACTTACCGGTTATTATATATAATCACCAGTAACGTTGGTAAATGTAATAAATTTTTCAATATTTATCAAATTCACTGGCGAGTTTATGTAATTCCCAACTTGTAATGGCGAATGTGATAAATATCTTTCTGATTGAGGCATTTTCACGTTGCGTGATTCATCCGTTGCAGTTAAGATTAGGTTAGGGTAAGTTAGGCATCATCAGGTTACAGGATTCATCCGTTGCAGTTAAGGTTAGGTTAGGTTAAGTTAGGCATCGTCATCTTACAGGATTCAAACGTTGCAGTTAAGGTTAGGTTAAGTTAAGTTAGGCATCGTCAGGTTACAGAATTCACCCCTTGCATTTAAGATTAGGTTAGGTTAAGTTAGGTATCATCAGATTACAGGATTCATCCGTTGCAGTTAAGTTTGGTTAGTTGTAAGTTAGGCAACGTCAGCTTACAGGATTCACCCATTGCAGTTAAGGTTAGGTAAGGTTAAGTTAGGTATCGTGACGTTACTTGATTCACCCCTTGTAGTTAAGATTAGGTTAGGTTAACTTCGGTATCGTCAGGTTACAGGATTCATCCCTTGCAGTTAAGGTTAGGTTAGGTTAAGAGAGGCATCGTCAGCTGCAGGATATATATGATGATAACTTTTGAAAACAATTTCCCTCTTGAAAAAGACATCGTTTTTATATCCGAGACAAACTAAGTGAACACATTACGCGTTGGGAATTATATTAACCCACTGTTGAATTTCATGAATATTCAATAATTTATCACATTTACCAAATTTAGTGGTGATTATCTATAATAACCGGAAATTATATAAAATCACCAGATTAATCATATTTACCGTAATGTATATATTTTGAATGAATGATCGGTTGTTGATCATCATCATATTCGATTCTTTATCGTAGGATATATTCATTCCAAGAGTAAGTTGAAGATGCAGAACACAGGGTCTATTCTTAAAACCCAGAAAACTCATTTCTTTTAATTCCAAGAATATGATTTATCTTTCCCATATGTTTCAATTTGAATATTTTACCTAGTGTTTTTTCGACTTCTTTCATTAGATCAGTATTTTCAGCAATGAATATTACGTCATCTTCAAAAATTAGCAGAAAACATAGTTTTTCATTTTTATCATATTTACACACAGATGATTCTGATTTCAGCTTGGAAAAATCGCTTTTTATTAATTTTTCTTGTAGAAATGTATGATGCCATTTTTCTTCTTTTAATCCATACAGAGCTTTCTGTAGCTTCAAGACCTTGTTTTTCTGCATGTTTAGGTCTTCAGGATATATTAAAAAGACTTCACTTAAAATTCGACTATTAAGTATGCTGACTTCACATTACGTTTTTGATTTACATACCATTTGTTTAGAACTGCAAGTGCTAATAGTAATCTAATTGTAGTCATGATGGTGTTCGTGTATATATAGATTGATGTTGAATTTCCAATTTTTCCTTTGCAAAAATCGAACTATACACAATTTGGCTTTATATTTATTGACCGACTATCCGAATTACATTTCACTTTGAATACCCACTTGATTGGTTATGGCATTGTGTAATTTGATAAACTTGTTTCAATCCAGTTATCATATTCTTATAAGGTTATTAGCTTCTTGTCAGTTATCTTTATCCAAGTTCCTACATCTTTACAACTTGTAGCTTCTTGATACTTTTCTGGCTCTTGTATTTTATAGGAATTTACTTTCCAGACACGGCACTTGATATCTCTTGATCCTAATCTTACAAAGATACTATTATCGTCTTCTTCTGTATGCAATCGATCATCGTCAGTGTCGTTGTCAGAAATAACCTTATTTTTATCATTGGTCAATTAATTCTCCGTATTTGATGACTATTATTCAATCTGGCTGATGGTCTGTTTCTGTTTTCCTCAAATCTTCATTTTCTCAATTTGATTCTTTTTTTATTTCATCATTTAGACCAAAACAGCTAAAGTACGGATGGTTGATTCACGTTTATTAGATCGATTTTAATCACATCATAGTCCTAGCGGAACTCTTAGCTTAGTTCTTACTGAAGTTTTACTGCATATATAATATAAATATGACTATTAGATTAAAATAGCAGCTACAACTATGACTCACTAAGATTTATGGTAAATTGCTTTTGAAATTACTGTCAATTTTTCTGAAATCATCAAGAAATTCTGGCTCTCATGTTCCTGGCATCAAACATCATATCTAACATTTCAATATTGTTGCAAGGAAGTAATGTGATCATCCAATGATAAAAATCTCTAAGGTTTTCCAAATATGACATTATTAGAGGAACGAATTACTAAATTCAATGCTTGAATTTATTTAATCGTAATAAAGACCTTTATTATTTTTCAATTAATGAAAGCAGTCCGCCAGCAGTCATTGTTATCTTTCTGGAGATGAAGAAGGTATCGCTATTTACTTTTATCAGAAACATGGTGAGAATAGGATAACATAACGAATACATCCGGGTTGTTTGATGCATATTTTCAACTTTTAAATCCACATCTTTTGAGTATATAAATTCCTTTGGTCTGTTCAATACTTATGCGACTTTTAAAAAAACACGATTATTATAATACGAGGGCCGTTTAATAAGTAACGCAACACATTTTTTTTTCTCAAAGTAGAGAACGTGAAAACATCATCTTTTTCTCTAATTCTTTAGCTACAAAAAACTATTTTTTTCACCATAATCTCCGTTCAAGTCTATGGCCTTACGCCTACGAGATGTCAGAGCTTGTATGCACTTGATGGTACTACTCTACTAGTCTGTAGCTCAGCCAACTTCTTACTGCAATAAGAACTTCCTGATCGTTGCCGTATAGCTTCCCGCTGATTGCATCCTTTAGTGGTCCGAATAGGTACAAGTCTGAAGATGCGACATCAGGGCTGTAGGGTGGATGAGTGAGAACAGTCCAGTGAAGTTTTATGATCTCCTCGCGAGTATACAGATTTTCTTGAAAGCAGGAAAAATGTGTACCCGTCTTTGTGGCCACGAACACGCTGGAATCGTTCGATCAGTTTCACGGAGTCTTCACATAGGCTTGTGAGTTGATCGTTGCCCGTTGCAACATTACAGGAGTCACATCTGTGTATGGTCGGCAGGCCGACAGATCCCTCTTTTCCTTCTTTTGACGACGATAGAACGATCGCGCAACAATTCACGGTGCTTTTATTAACTGCCTGGTCTTCGTAGACATTCGATAAGTGCTTGTGAATATTTGTCATTGTCTCCTTTTCCGCCAAAAGAAATTCAATAACTGCTCTTTGTTTGAAACGCATCTCATTCACAGACGCCATCTTGTACGATACCTAAGCACTGCCGCACATTGGAAAATGATGAAACAATTTGAGAAAGTGTGCCAATGTTTGAAGATACGGTGCAGAAAACTTCACGTTTTTTCATCATTAAGATGACGAAATTCCAAATTTTCAAATAGAAAATTATTTTTTGTTGCAATCAATTTCTTTGCTCTTTTACTGTGTATTAATAAAGACTTAAAAGAAAGAACCAAATGCACAAAACATATTAAAAAAATATACATAAATAACTTCATTATATGTTACGAGGCATAATCCAAGCATCCTCATCAGATGATAAATATTGCAGGAAAAATTTGGGGTTACTTGAAATACACATTTTCGAAATAACAAATTTAAACATAACAATAACAAACCATACTTCAACTTAAGTTATACATACTACATCAATATAACATTTATAAACAATAATAACAATTTATATTAATCTTAATAAATGTCGTAATGCAAGACATTATTATTCGATATGTCCGTATTACAACATTTTTTTTAGCTCTGATTAACAATGACTTGTAAAATTTCCTTAAATAATGGTCCGTCACCGTCCTGTAAATAATAGACTTCTCCACCACTAAATGATGGTCCGTCTTACTATAATGCAAAGCGGTTAAATATTGCACATTCCTTTGCTTGATCGCCTTTTCATTTTCATTCATACGAACTTTGACCCTTCTTTTTCTTTCACCAATATATCTACAGCTCTCGTCCCCTTCCTGACATTCGATTCCATAAACTACACCGGTCTTATTTAAAGTCTTGGCAATAAGATTCAATACCTTTCTGAGAGTAGTACTAGCCTTGTGAATAAATTGATTAACAGAAAGGACCAAACACATAAGATATATTAAACAAATATATGTAAGTAACTTCATTACATGTTACGAGGCATAATCCAATCCTCCTCATTAGATGATAAATATTACAGGAAAAATTAGGCGTTATTTGAAATATACATTTTCGAAATACCAAATACCTGTAATTCCCATCTTTTGGCCTATACAAAATTCATTACACATTCAGCCAAGCCTGAATGGGAATTACAGGTTGTAAAAAAGAACGCTAATTTCATGCGCAGATACGTGGATGACACGCTCTTACTGATTAATAAGAAGGAATTAGAGGTCGTTACTTTATCAAATTTCAATCTTACACAGAGTGATATTAAATTTACTATGGAGAAGGAAAGATGAAGAAGAATTCCGTTTTTAGATGTACTTATTAGAAATAATGATAATTTCGATACTAAAGTGTATAGAAAAAATGAGAATATAACAATGAACTTTAATATCGCAGCACCTTTATCTTATAAAACTAATGCTATCAATTTGGCGGTTACTAGAGCTATTAGAATCTGCTTTAATAAGGAATGATTGTTTAAGGAATTCAATAAGATTAAGAATATTTTCATGAGTAATGATTATCCAATTGAATTTATGAACGTGGATGCTTCGAGATGTTTGCATAGGGAGAAAAGAATAAATGCTTGTAAGGAGGTTAACAAGGGGATGGTTGAAAATAACAAACAGAATAATATTAGATACATATCTATTCCATATGAGGAAGGTTTAAGAAGTAAGTACTAAGTCAGGTGGACATTAAAATTGCCGATAAGTACTACTCTGAGAAATGTATTGAATCAGAGAAGTAAAGAATTAAATTATAATGCCAAAACTTTAAAAAAGACCAGTGTAGTTTATGAAATCGAATGTGAGAAAGGAGACGAGAGCTGTAGATATATTGGTAAGACAAAAAGAAGAGTATGAATGAACATGAAAGGGCAACCAAGCAAAGGAATGTCCAATATTTAACGGCTTTGCAACATAGTAAGACGGATCATCATTTATTGATGGAGAACCTATCATTTACGGGACGGTGAAGGACCATTATTTAAGGGAATTTTACGAGTCATTGTTAATTAGAGCTAAAAAATATTGTAACACGGATATATCGATTAATAATGCCTTGCATTATGACATTCATTAAGAGTAATATAAATTGTTATTATTGTTTCTTAACTGTTATATTGATATTAGTATGTATAACTTTTGTTGAAGTTTGTTTGTTATTATTATGATTAAATTTGGCATTTCGGAAATGTGTATTTCAAATAATGCCTAATTCTTCCTGTAATATTTATCATCTGATGAGGTGGATTGGATTAGGCCTCGTACCATGTGATCAAGTTACCTACATATATTTGTTTAATATGTTTTATGTGTTTGGTCTTTTCTTTTAATCAATTTATTCACCCAAATAATATCGAATATTTTACCAGATTCTTTTATTTTGAATATATTTTGATAGTTTAACAAACAGTTCAAGTTTACTCACGGAAATTTTTATGACAATGATAAATTAATTATACAGAAAATTTAGTTAATTTAGGAGTCATTAACAATAAAATTGAAAAAGAGAAGAATTCTAAAAAATAGAAAGACTCACTGAAATTAATATATATACATGTTCCACTTATTGTTCTAATAGAATGCACATTCAGTTGAAAATTTGAGTTCATTTCATCTTTATTGGTGTGAATTCCAATCTGAAATAAAGTTATAAGAAAATCAATTAAACTTACTGTTTTTTAACTAACATGAAATTGTGAAACAACTTATAGTTTTTATTTAAATTTTCACTAATAATTGTGAATTTTTATTACATTCTGTTGTGTGTTATTATGAGTTAAAATCAGTTAGAAAGAATGTGTTAAAAAATTGATCTATTGTTAAACAACCGTTTTATGATAGTAAGAAAATTTAATAGAAAAGAGTATAAAGTACACAAATAAAATTAATAAACAACATAATTAGTAGGTATGAGTAGTAATCCCGCCACTGGGGACACTAATTTTCAAATCAGTAGCATATTCGCATGTAATTTCCACATTTGCATATCTCATTTGCATATTGCGGATCACAGGGTTATTGATACCCAAAGGGTTAAAGATTATTTTAATTAATATAATTTTTAATTTTTAATTTGTATATTATCAGTGATCAAAGGGTTATTAGTGACTAAAGGGTTAAATGGTCGAGTAATATATCGAACTTTTTGATTTCGTGTAGAACAAAATGAAAACATTTTAAGACCTTCATTTGCAAATTGATAAGAAATAATTGATTATTGGTGACCAAAGGAAAGGGTTATTGATGCCCAAAGGGTTTGATATTATTAAATATATCAAACTTTAAGAAATAATATGTAGAATAGAATGATGATAGTTTCTGACCATTATTTGCGTAATGTTAAGAAATAAATGGTTATTAGTACTCTAAGGGTTAAAGGATTGAGTCACATATCATTCTTCTTGAAATGATATCATGGCAACGTTTTCTAACCTTACTGTACATGAGGGGGAAAAATAATTTACTATTATTCAATGGGTATTTCTTTATGAATTATCAGGAAGTTCTCTTTTTTTCTTAGTTTGTTTTTCCCCTTCTTTAATGATTTATTTTAACATTATATATTAGATTAATGTTATATTTCTTATAATGTTTTTAGATTTTGAAAGTAGTACACACGGACACAAGATTTCTTTCTATGATTTTTTTTTACATATACAAAATATAAAAGAGGTTACATGAATAAATATTTAAATTTCAACACAGTGTCTTCATCTTTTTCTTTGATGGGCAGCAGGGAACAGTAAATCTGATTCGGGAGACAAAGTTCGTTGTTTTTTCGAAAACGATTGTTGCTACTTTTGCGAGTTATTTCGTCTTTCAAACGTTTTCGCACTAGGCCAGTCAATAAAAGTATCGAACATCGCAAACGCGCATGTATCTACCATTTTCTTATATGTTGTTAGGACCCCTGAGGGTAGTTTTATACCCAAGTTTGCAACCCTGAAAACCCTGTGCTACTCCTGTGGTGTTCGAAAAACTGCGAAATTCGGCCACCTGTGTCAGTTTTGTCGAAAAAAACCACGTGAAGAAAGCGTTTATCGGGTATCTTTATTCTATACTTTTGTAAAGCCAAAAACATTTGCTACAATTTGAGCCAAACTTGAGCTCTCCAGGTCTATTGGTTGCGGAGAAATAGCTAGTCAAAGATGGGCAAGTTTTTCCAAAAAGGGGCGAGTTATCGATAGGGTAGTGTTCCAAGACACGTACCGGTTAAACTAATGGTTCTAGACAAAAAGCATGAGAGAGGAAGTTGTAGAGAATTGAATTAGCTGCAATTTAATTTCAAAATAGTGCCTCTAGGTCTAATTGTTTCCAAAAACAAACAAATAGTAAAACATCGGAATTTGGAAAAATGAGGAAAACATTATACTGAATCATGCTGGTATGTATTTCTTTAAAAACACGTGCAAGAATGTGAAGTTAACATTGTAGATGTAACATATGGCTTCAAATAAGCATACACTAAACAAATAAACGTAAACATAAAATAAACAACGGAAACATAAATGTAAAGAAGAAAATTCTACGTACACACATTAAAATTTGAGACCAATGTTCATCTGTTACCTCAAGACAAGCCTGTTTCACGCTTATTAGGCAATCATCAGTTGATGATAGTCAGAATGAACATTGTAGGTCTCACAACGGAGGTGACTTGGAAGTTGAATAGGAAGAGCAGCGGAACCTCCATGACTATAAACTAAGAAACATAAAAGCACATTAAAAATAAAGAAAAAGAAAATTCATGTGCTGAGCTCTGCCAGCCTCAAATGAATTTCTTATGGCATCAAAATAAAGAAAAAGTGGTTAAAAGATATGTAAACACATTCTATGTACACAGTCAAGCATAAACACCGCAGTAGTTTAGAACTTCGCCCTTTTGGAAGGGCCGGGTCTCATCCAGTCTGGATCAGTGGGGAGGGAGTGGGAGGATGGACGACGTTTTCTGGAGGCGGAGGCAGGTCATCATATGGTGTTGGGTCGTCCACATCCTCATCCTCCTCGTTCAGGACGATAGGGTTGACGTTTGTGCAACTGCGCTCTTGGCAAAAGAAACATAGGATAGAGCACTTGAGCCCTGCTTTTCTGCAAGTGTACGACCCTAAGCTCCCTTTCTTGCATTTGCAAGCCACCATTCTAAGCAGGGTCTGAGGAGCGGGCTCTGCGCACATTGTGATGGGCAAGAGACCTTGTTCGCTGGTGGCCCATCCCCAATCACAAGGGTTTTTGTCGACCCCCAACCATTTTTGCACCTGGTGGTAGGTCCTCCACGAATGATATTTTGCAGCCTCTGTGGTGGGGGGGGGGGAGGCGGACAAGGTTTACTTTGGCCGATTTTACAAATGCTGAGTATTGCAGGGTGTTCAGC
>JAFIDM010081463.1:90437-107328 GCA_023159025.1 Thereuonema tuberculata | reverse complement strand
TATTATTGACTTGAAAAAAGGAATATGTACAGTTCCTGAAAATTTGTCTCCCTTATTAGTATTTTAATATATATTATTTAATTAAGATAAATAAATTCTTTCAATAATATTATTTTAATTTTACTTCTAATGAATTCAGAAAAGGCCGACTCTCATTGTAAGAATATGAAACAAATATTGGAAAGATAGAAAAAATGAAAGAGTTGATGTAATACATTTATTTCTTAGCCTCTTATAGGAGACCTAGTCCATTTGTAAAGAAAGTCAGTTTTATTTGCAAAAATAACTTTCTTCTACGCCTACGTAGTTCTTTTTCATGGGTTTTCTGGAAACCTTATCATCTTTGTCACGTTTGTCAATAATATTGTAAACTTCATGTCCAAAATGCCATCATTGCTCCAGAAGGACATATTATTATTAGTTCTATCATACTCACAAAATTTCGAAAATGGAAAATATAAGATGAATTATATAGATTCGAAATTATGACAATATTGAATATTTCAAGCAGCATTTCTTTATGACATTTTTATCAATTTTGTTTAAATATTTTTTTAGCTGTAATGCAAGATTTAGTTAATGATGTTGTTGCTATTCCATTGTTACTTATCCTTCAGTGTCTTACGAAATCAGACAAGTTCCATAAGCCCGTTGACTCTCAATAAGTCGAGCAAAAAAAGGATTACATTAGATATCCTTCCTGGAAAGGCCTATGCAATCCATTATATGCTCTGATGAAGCCTGATGGTCGTGAGACTTGCAGATGTCAAAAACCTTCCTGCCCTTCTTAAATGAGAGGCATTTAATATGTGTCTCGCTAGCAAGTCTAGAAAGAGCAGTCCGGTAGCCTCCGTCAAATGGGAGGTCTAAAGTCAGTCCTGGCTTCAACTCATGTACCAAAGATAGGTGGGTGGCTTTCTCCACTCCACCAAAACTCTAGATGTTTCACTTGAAAATAGTTCCTGGAAAGTCAAGGCAGAAGGGGAGGGTATGGGTTGATTGCATCCCTCCTTAGCAAGCTTATTCGCAACTTCATTAATATGTACGTCCATGTGGGAAGGAATCCATTGAAAATGGACATCGTGATACTGGTCTTGTAGCTATAAGTAACCAGTTTTTAAGATGTTGAAGAGAGCTGAGACCACCAGATAGATTCCATAGATCTTCATAGTCGTTCTCATGGAGAATAGCCTCATGTCCTAGGTCAAATGCTATCAATTCACTTTTGAAAACTGAACCGTAGTTAGGATTACCACGATAAAGGGTTAACTTGCCCCCAGGGGTCTCAATAAAAAGCTAGCTGCTAGGTCGTCGATTTTACTACCATCAGTGTAGATTTTAATGGCATTATTATATATATGACTTACTTTTTCTAAGGTCGGTTGTCTGAAGTGCCTCAGAGACACATTCTTTCTTGTTGATTTGTGAATTTAAGTTTAAGTGGAAGTTTATCTTAGTGAGTCCCTCAACAGGGTTCAAGCAATATTGTTAATGAATGGGGTTCAACATTGCTGTTTTGTAGATGTTGGGATGCAACTTGACTAAAAGGGCTGTTTTGCTTTAGTCTTTGGTGATTTCTCCAGGGGTTAAGATATGTGGAGATATTATTGTAGAGACCATAACTAGAGAATTTATTATAATATTTATTATGATTACCTTGTCTTCTAAACTGGAGCGACTGCAAATCAGCCTCAACAGAACGATTTGAGAAGGGCAGCTGTGCCTCAGCCCTGTAATAATACGAGAGGCACTTAATTGAACTTGTTCTAACTTCTTTAAGTTTGTGGCAAAGGCGCAGCTATAAATTGGAAATCCATACTCAAGAATGGGGCAAATGAAAGCCATAAACGTAGTTCTGAGGGTATCTGCATCTGCTCCCCAGTTCCTACCCGGGATGTATTTAAGAATGTTAAGACGAGTTCTGCTCTTCAGAACAATGTGTTCAATACGTCTGTTACTGATACACTCTATGTCAAGAAGAAACTTCAGATATTTAGGAAGATAGTTCCTGATTGTCCAGCCTCAGTTTCTGTTGGTATTTACGTAGGTGTTTTATTGGTGGTGAAAAATGTAGCTATTGATTTGATAGGATTAAAGCTTCGTTTTAGCTCTTTAGCAAATTTTGAGAAGGCAATAAGAGTATTGTAGTCTGTAAACAATCGCACCTTAACCCCTGCAACAGGCAATTTTTCAGTACCAGTAAGGTTCATAGTAAAAAGGGTAGGGCTAAGGACTGACCCCTATGGAATACCTTGACTGAGCTGAAAAGGACTTGAGTAAGACTTGTTAACTTTTACTCTAATGCATCTATGTTATAGAAAGTCCGAGATCCATGTTAAAGTGTTGCTACGGATTTTGAAAACATCCTGAAGTTTAATTAACAGTTTATGTTTGCAGATTCTGCCGAAAGCCTTCGTGAGGTCCCTCAGAGCAGCCACAGTGTGGTGTGTGGGTTTAAGATTCTGTGCGTCTCTTAATGGTCTTATGGTTATGGGAAATTTGGTTTAAATTTGTTCTGTGGGGCTATGGCCTCTTCTACAGCCATACACTGGCACTAGGTTATTTTTTGTGTAAATATTATTGACTATTATTATTTTATTATTTTCTCCATTATTTTGCATGCTGTACTAGTCAGAGCTATAGGTGTAAAGTCCTCAGGGGAGCATGTCTTCCTCTCTAGTTTTTTGATTGGATTGATCGTGGCCCTTTTCCATTCAGTAGATAGTCATCCTCTTCTCCAAGATTGATTGAAAATGTCAAGGATTCTTTGTTTCCCTTGATGGCCAAATTTTCAAAACATTTGTTCATGAAGGCCATCTGGGCCAGGGGATTTACTCAAGTCCAGGAGGGCCGTCGCAAGGAGTAACTCCTCTTAAGATCTGTACGACAACCGTGGATAATATTTCTGGCTTTATTTAAAATAGTTCCATTTTCACTTGAAAAATTTAGCTGACTTGTCAATTCGTAGTGAGCAGCTAAACTATCAGCTGCTGATTTGTCATTCGGGAAAGCCTCATCATCTGCATCTGTCACGGAGTTACATTCTTCATATTGCTCCTGTTCTCGGTTAATGCATTTGGTAATTCTCCAAAGTTTTGAATTAGATGTTCTTGCATCTAATATACTATATATCGAGGGTCCCATGCCAAAAGGTTCTATGTGCACATTTTGCTAAATTTCAGTTTTTTGTGCTAAACGGTTTATTTTGGTGACTTCTGTCGTGTGCCAGAAGATTCTGTTTGAAAAACTATTTTTAGCCTGTCAGCTGATTGTTCCAAAAAGTTCTATTTTCAATTCTTACAACTTTCTCTGTGCCAGAAAGTTCTATGTGCAAATAGAACCATTTGGCGCAAAAAAGTCTTCAACTTCAGCTGGCCAAATGATTCTATGAGAGCAAAAGTATCCGGACTTGCTTGAAAGACCACGAGATGGCACTCAAAAAAACAACGAGACAGAAACTCTCACTAGGTGTCCACTTTGCATACTTAAGTTGCCTCTAGACAAAAGTTGCCTCCAGCCTCCCGACCACTAAGATCAACAAGCACAGCACTAAAAGTTAAAGGTAATTCACCACTTATAAATCAATTGTATGTTTCCTATAATAGTTGAAAAGAGTGCTATTTTAGAGAACTGTGCATCACGTGAACAAAGCGACAGCAATGGTGAAATCAATGTCAACAATGATGAAAAGCAACAAGAAGGTGGCCATGACAATAATTACAACGAAGAGGATCTAGAGGGAATTCGAAATGAAAATGATCTAAACACGAATGAATCAAAGCAAGCAGGAACACATGCTACAAAAGAATCGTGGGAGTTAACTTCTCGAAGGAAGAAATCCGATCCTGGAAAATGGAAAAAAACAATACGGAAAAAATGCAAGGCTGAAGGTTAAGCTTACAAAAGCTACAAAGGGGTAGAGTGTCCAGCTAAAAAAAGAAAGCAGGTTGACTGCACGAAGTGCAGATTCAAATGTTGTATAAAATTTACTCCACAGGACCTACAAGCTATATTTGCGAATTACTGGAACATGTGTGTGACTATGAACGTCAAAGAGATTTTATTATTGGTCATGTAGAGCAATCCAATCCACAACGGACATCCACAGCAAATTCAAGAAAACAAAATACATTCAAGTATTTTTTAATGACTGATGGAGTGCGTCAACGTGTATGCAAAAAGTTTTTTTTTTGTCTACTCTTCATTTTTCACAGAAAACTGTTCAACATGCAATGAAGAAGAAGTTAGGAAATTTTGTACAACAAGATCAAAGAGGAAGGCACCCGTCAGCAAACAAGCGCAGAAGACATACAGTTTATTTGAGATCATATCCGATCTTTTCCTAGAATGGAGCCTCATTAAGTACGAAAAGATTCGGTGCGACATTACCTAGGCCCAGATACGAACCTTAAGAAAATGTACAGTTTGTACAAAGAAAAAAGTATCGCAGCAGGGAAAATACCTGTAAAGGTAACACCCTACCGTAGTGTATTTTGCACAAACTTCAACTTGGGTTTTTATAAACCCAAAAAAAAGATCTGTGTGTTAAGTGCACTAAGTTTAACTTCTTAACTGGGGAGGATAAGGAAGCCTTTCGTCCTAACGCGATGCACATATCGCAAATAAAGAGTTAGCACAAAAGGAAAAGTTAAACGATAAAGAGGATGCCAAAGTTGACAACAGCCACTATTCCGCCACTTTTGACCTGCAGTAAGTACTGTACATTCCATGCAACCTTGAATTGTGTACTTTGGAACTGTCAGGCAAACAATATTTTTATGGTTTACTTTTTAAAATTATATTGTAGAAGCCACATGCTTTAATTTTAAAAGTTATTCGAATTTTTTAATGTAGGCCTATCATTTAAGGTCCTCTAAGTCAAGGAAAAATAATAAAATAAAGTGTTTTTCACAATACTAATAGTAAGTTGTAGTATACAGAACCATTCTTTGTGTGCATGTTTTCTGAATCCTGCCTATGAAAGAAGGTTCTATTTCCACATAGAACCTTCAAGCTACTTCATTAATCTGTTGCTTTCTGTTGCCTAAAGGTTCTATGCGCCTTTCTGCCTTACGCAACATAGGAGTTAGTTGTTATCATTTTTCACTTTGTTTGGGTTGTCATGCTAGTTTATCTTGGGCTTTAATAATTTCAATACTAAATCTCATTTTCTGGCATTGCAGCATTATTTCAATCCAAAAATTCAAAATGCTTTCCTGCAAAATCAGTCGAAACGCACCTAGAACCTTTTGGCTTGAGACCCTCGATATATCCTTCCATCTTGATCTTTTGACATGATATAAGCCAACTTTATCTCTGGATTGATTTGATTAATTTCAGTTCTAAGACTATTCCCCTTCTCACTTAGAGTTATTAATAAACGTTTTCTTTTATCCAAAAGAGGCTTAAGGATCGAAGCGCTTTGCATGTAAAAGGAGACATATCATAATACATTGCCCCTAGGAATATTTAACTTAATCCTGGTGAGGACCATCTCTTGGAATTAATCAAGAGATCAAGGGCATTGAGGAAATACTTCAGCACTGATTATCGCTACATCTAAATCTTCAGAGGAGTTATAACTAAAAGAACTGTGAGTATGGGTACCATCATTTAAGATCATGAAGTCACAATATATATAATTTAATGCTTGAATTTACAGATCCGAATTTTATATAACTGGAGACTTTGATATTTTACATCCCTGATGAAAAAGGTTTCCTCCACTCTTGGAAGTTCTATAACTCTATAAATGTTAAAGCCTTAATTTTCAAAGCTGAATTTTCTTTAACTTTATTTCCTAAATAGTGTAGGGTGTTTTAAACTGGTAGAAATCGTAGTGTCTAAATAATTAGAGACTGAAGCTGCGTCTGGATTAAACTAGTAAGAACTAACAACAACTGTTTATTTCCAGGTTACATGTGTTTAAATAAACTATGTACAAGTGTTCTGATTGGTTGTGGCGTTTACAAATCGATTGGGGGATTTAAATGTCATGTGATCACAACGGGTTTTTAAACCGTTGTGATTTAAATAAAGTGAATTAAGAAGGACGCCACAACCGTTGAAATTCAAAAATAAACAGATCAACAGATAATTACAGAGAAATTGAATAATAAAGATTAGAATACAGAGAAACGGAATAACTAGAAATACAAATGATAAAATAACGATAAAACTATGATACAACTATAAGAATATCTTTAAAACTCACTACAATAGCTACCACTTAGACATCTTTATTTATCGCAATTTAAAGAAGTTGATCCAATTTCGTTATAGTTGCCGTGGTAAACAAAACGTTTATATTGCACTGCAATATTTTCAATGTTTTAAAAGCTTGCAGAGACTGTAATTCACTTGACAAACGGGGGTCCTCTGCCTAAACCCCGAGCGCGTTCCTTGTATTATCTTGTATTAATAGAAATAGATAACATTCCGCAAGACCATCCAGACGGTAGCATACGTCAAATCCTTTTTCCCATGTCTTAATTAGTCTCTCCACCAAATTTACTGCCATTCCGGTTGTTCGATCGAGCACAGATGGCTTTGAAGGGTGTCAGTTTAATTATAACCGTCTGGTATTACTTAATTAAAATACAAATGGATGATTTTCCCCACAAAAACTTTGGATTCGAATTGAATAAGGATTTTATCTTAATATTAATGTATATAGTTGCATAAAAAATATTATAAAAACGATCTTCTGCATCGTCGGAAAAAAAGAATTGATTACAGTAAATATTAATGAAATTTGACTATATGGAAAGAGTCCAATACAAGTTATTTAAGGAAAATAGTTCGAATTACAAATCGATTTTAATTATTTTTTGATAAGATCACTTTTTTGAACTATAAAGCAAGAGCTGTTTAATACAATGGATTTTAAATTAATACAGAATTGATTCAGAGTAAAACATACTTTTAAAATTAGATACACAAACGACCAAGTAAAAAAATTAAATTGTGGGTGACACCAAATTAAGGGTGATCCTATTAAAAATTACCATACTTGACCTAAAGTTCACCAAAGAAATATTGGAGGGTGATCTGCCGCGCAACGACAGTCGACTGTCCACCGGAAAACAAGTGAAGTTTGGGAATTTATTCCTGAACAACTCGTAACTCGATCGACTTGAATTTTGATATGCTTTAGTTTAGTATCTACTATACAATCTATATATTTATTCCAACGTATCTACAGCAGTTTCAGATGCACTAAATGAAATTTTGTAACCCATTTTAAACTGATTATTTTTGTTTTATTACATTACATTATTGTTTCTTTTTTCTTTTGCAGATTTATATTGTAGAGAGTATCATACTAAAATATATTATGAAATAAAATAAATAATTAAGAATTATATAAGGCTTGATACGAAATTTAAAATTCATTATTTTATTTTGGTTAAATTTGAATATTAAATTTAATGCATATGTCATCACGAGAAAAGCCACATAACGGAGGCCAGAGCCTCGATTTGGTAGTCAGTGAAAACACAGTCTGTGAATGCGAGTCAGTAAGAAGCGTTAAGCAGCGTGAGCAACAGGTAGCCGAAGAGAAGAGACGCAATTGCAGTCAAGCTGCGTGGAGAAGCTAAAGAAGAAAGTTCGTGCAGCCGAACGAACCAAGCGGCCACAGCAGTTGAAGCTATAGCAGTCATTAAGCGGGAAAACCGAAGCTCCACGGCTGAAGCTACTCAGGAGAACGAAAGGAATTGTGGGAGAACTGAACTCAGCTGAAGAGAAGGAGTCATGTGAACGCTGGATTCAACTGATTTGAGTTAGCAAGGTGCCGCAGTTCTCAACGCAATTGAAGTCTTCAGAGCGCCAAAATTCATGAGAAGGGTCTTCAAGCTGAAGCAAATTATCAACGAGAGCTGAATACAGACATCCATTGCGACAAGCGTTACCCAAGAGAAACATTTGAAGATTTACAACAGTGAAATTCGAAGATTTACAACGAACTATAAGTAAAGATATTTATTCCCGTAAAAGGAATTTTCAATAGTGCGGAAGAATAAGTTATTATTCGAGGTGGAATTAGTTAACGTAAGACAACGTTAATAACTGAATTTAAATAAGAAGACAACAGTTAAAGGATTAACTTTAAGGTTAGCTGAACTTGAAACGATAATTATAAGTGCTAATTGTCGAATTAATAAAGAAGATTTTACTACAATTAAAACAGTGATATTTAAGTGCAAAATGCCTTTGATTAGTGCAACGAGCAGTGAAGTGATAATAGTGCTAAATTCTAATTCTAATTAATTTGGATAGAAGAAGATTAGAATAACTATTAGTGCATTATTAGTGATATTGATTATATTAGTCTGGAAAAATATATTTCTAACTATCAGTGTTAATTAGTGATTTGTTGTTAACCATTATTAGGAGAAATAAATATCGAGCCAATATTTATATAGAGAAAGTGAAATTAATTAAGTGTGAGAACATTAACTTTATTCAACTTCAGTCCTACGATACTGTGAAGAACATTTTTATTTCCGAACTATTACGGTAATTGAAGAACAATTAATTTTCTAAGTGATATTAATACAATCAGGAATTTTAAGAATAAATATTTTAATAAAAAATATTTTAAACTATTTCCTGTGTCATAAGTGTCTTGTGTCATGAAAAAAAAAACAATACTACAATACTTGTATCCAGACTTATAAAGAGGGTATGGGCCTAGCACGCTTCCACTGCGCCAGACCCAATAAATATAGACACTATTAAATGGATATACGTATGTCCACGAATAGGTGAAATTTTAAACCTGTAATTAATAAGTATTCCTGTACACTCAGAAAGGAAAGATGGCGGAAATGAATTCCGAGAAATACATTATGACCAAATTCAATGGTCAAAATTACACATCATGACGCTTAAGAATGAAGAATATGCTAATGAGAGACGGACTCTGGAGGGCCGCCAATATGTCCATTAGTGAACTGGATAAAGTAGAGGATAAATTAGAAAGAAGAAAACTTAAGGAGAATCCGAAAAGGCTTATGGATCCATAGTTACATTATTAGAAAATCAGTATAAGTTACTAATTGAAGAGGAAATTGATCCAAGCGAGCTGTCACGCTGAGGAGTACGGTGGATCTCTCAGGTGAACTATAAAAATAAAAATGAAACCAAAAATAAAAATGAGCAATGATGCCCTGCTACCAAAATTCAGCCTCCGAAAGGGTTACTTTGCCCTCCGACGAAATATATACTCCTGCTGTCACTCGAACACACCTGTAGGATTCTATTTTTTTAATTAATGATGTAGGGTCAAGACTGTTTCTACCTGGCGCCGGGCCCATTAAACCAGGATAAA
The DNA here is from genome assembly GCA_023159025.1 of Thereuonema tuberculata. Lineage (NCBI taxonomy): Eukaryota > Metazoa > Arthropoda > Chilopoda > Scutigeromorpha > Scutigeridae > Thereuonema > Thereuonema tuberculata. The sequence continues at coordinate 97,994 of JAFIDM010081463.1, read as the reverse complement.
GAACTAGTAACCTCTATCACCTAACAGAACCCTCTTATATTAAACTATCACCCTTTAATCCTAATTATCTTAAGACACTAACTAAATGAGTGAAAAGACAAGATATGTTTAAAGTAAATAACACACTTCTTTATTCAATTTAACATAGAAAGCACTTTAATAAAATATTAAAACACATTTTACAAACTCTCCCTCCAAAACCAGTCTCCCTCTTATCCCTTCAATGACAATAAATTAACGGCGAGAGACGTCTCTTCAAAATGAACCACTTGCTTAACTACCCCGTTCAATCTACACAACAAATCACCAAAATGAAATACTTAATCATAAATGCTAAAATACTTAAATACACTTAAGGATTATATTAATAAACAATTTACAAAAATGCTAATACGTGCGATTAGCTACACACACACTTCTTCTTCTTTGAACTAGATAGTCTACTTTACTTAAAATAGTAAAATTCAAATGTTCTCTAAAATGTTTAGAGCAGTTCATTCGTTGCACCTAAGAGTCTTTTTCTCTTTCAAACCACTTTATTATGACTGACACAGTCGCTAATCGTTATCGTTGAACAATTGTTGTGACCTGCGTCGGTAGGCCCTTGTTTGATGGGTTAGCGGCGACAGAGTGCGCCTCCCTGGTTGGCGTTCGGCTTCGCGCCCGCTTCCACGGACTTCGCCTGTTGCCTTGGTTCGTCACTTGACTACGGGTAACTGTACAGCTATTCTTTTCCGCTCGGCGTGAAAATTCAGGTAACTGGACACGTCTGATATTTTCTCCGACGAAAGATTAAAAACGTTGCTTACTTACAGTTCTCGTACTGACTTCTTTCGGTGGTTGTGGATACCCTGGGTCCGAACGTCTGGTCGTTGGCCTCTGGGTCCGCCCTTCTCGTTGCCGTCGGCCTTGTCGGGGAAAGATGGCTTCCGTCCCGCAAACGTCTGGTGCGGGTCCGCACTCTTGATTCCCTGCCTTAGCGCGGCTGCTTGCGTTCGCCTTCGCCGAGAAGCCTCACCGTTTATCGCCTCCGATCACCCACTGACCGAGGGTGTCGGAGCGCTACTCAATACGTCCTCCCGCTTTCGCTGACAAGAATGCTCTCTCTGACTCTAAAATTCAACTGGAAGGGTTCTCGTTACACATCTTTGGAGAATTGACCTTTCACCTTTTGTACCAATTGCAACAGTTCATTGAGATCATGTGACCCCACTGATCTCTGTTGCACGCGGCACTAACTTACTTCACTTCCTCTGATCGAAAGTTCTCGAAGGCCACGTGACCATTCTTTCTGCCGAGTTCTTTCCCACGGTTAGAATTTTCTCAACAGAAAATAATTAAACTGGAAACACTTTTAGAAACCTCGTTGTTTTATCTCAAAAGACTCAATCAAACACTTGAAATTCTATTTTTTGATCTTCACAATAAATTTAGTATTAATAACAATATCAAAATTACCAAAATAATACATAAATAAAATATTAATAAAACATTCAGATAAAACCATATATTTTCCCAATTTCGGTACATTTACTTTTAATGAATAATTCACTTAACCTCCCCAGTGAATATATAACTTGCCTTTCATTGAGAAAAATCACACTCTAATCGTAACGACAGTTTTATCGAAATCGCCGACGTCTAGACTCAATGGCGTCGCTAGCCTCTATCGCCATTCCCCTCAAAATTATTACACTTTACACAATATGCTTATAATCACAATTACACAAGCGAAGAAAAAACATTTAAGATTATTACTCCTTTATATACATGTATAAACATAATTCTCAAATCAAATCATTACTCATAAAATGAAATCTAAAAATCAAGGAGTGAGAGCAAACAATTTTCTTGCCTGTTCACCCTTTTCTTGAGACGTAAAAATCACATCGTCACAGAGCTCATAAAAAATACTACAATACCTGTACCCAGACGAACATATATTTATATTACTACAGCAGTTTTTCTTAGTGTATCCAGAATTCTAAGAAACGATAATTTTCAGGAACAAATACTTTAAGATCGTTTCAAAATTATCAATATAAAATTTAAACGCTGCTCATCAAATTGAAATTGACTCAAGCATCCAGTAACCTATTGTATTCATTTTTGTAAGCCTATTTTGGAAAATACAACAGATATCAAAAAAAAGAAACAATATTACCTTACTTTTTTCGTATTCGTTCGGTGATTATTATGATAAATTAATTGTAATAAATTCAATCTCGTATACAGAATCAAATTTATTACTTTCTTTTTCCATCAAATATATCCTCTTGTTCAGGATTCAGTAATGAAGCCTGTACACCTGAATACTCACCTGATTAATTGTTTAATCTAATTTAATTATAAATTACAATAAACGACCACGGGTTTCAGATACATTTTAAACGTAACTATAATTAAGTCTATTGTTAGTTGAGAATAGTTACGGTTAAAATGTAACTGAAAGCAGAGTTCGTTTTATGTAATTTTAAATTAATTTAGATTAAACAATTGTGAATATTCAGATGTACAGGCTTCATTTCTGAATCCAAAACTATGAACAGTAGACGTAAAGTTATTGCAATTTCAATATCCTACTGTTTATTGATGTGCAATTTTCATAGACAAATGTAAGGGAAACGATATTATATAGCTATTTCGTTTTGGGTTGAATGTCGTATTTGGAAACGTTAGAGAATGCAATTTCTTTTATACATCAGTTTTATTTTATCAGTTTTTATAGATCAGTTTTATTTATAGATCAGTTTTTATGGTTTGCTTTTGTCGAGTAGATGTAGTTTCATTTCTAGGTTTTATCGTTAATCTAAAACAACAGAAACATTAAAGTAAGAACTAAAGCCAACATTGTTGATCCGAAAATCGTTCATGTGTAACTTTATTACAGGAATTCTAATAACTAAAATTACGCTTCATTGCTTTGACCATATGGAAAAAGTCCAATACGAGTTATTTAAAGAAAATAGCTCGAATTACAAATAAATTTTAATTATCTTTTTGATAAAATCACTTTTTTAAACAATACACCAAGAGCTGTTTAATAAAGGGAATTTTAAATTCATACAGCATCGATTCAGCGTAAAACATACTTTTAAAATGAGATTCATAAACGACCAAATAAAAAAAAATTATTATGGGTGACCACCAAATTAAGGATGATCCCATTAAAAATTACCATACTTGACCTAAAGTTCACCAAAGAAATATTGGAGGATGATCTGCCGCGCAACGACAGTCGACTGTCCACCGGAAAATAAGTGAAGTTTGGGATTTTCTTCCTGGACAACTCGTAATCGATCGACTTGAATTTTGATATGCTTCAGTTTAGTATCTACTATACAATCTATATTTTTATTCGACCGTATCTATAGCAGTTTGAGATGCACTAATTTAAATTTTGTAACCCATTTTAAACTGATTATTTTTGTTTCATTACATTATTGTTTGGTTTTTCTTTTCCAGATTCATAATTTACAATACTACAGTCGTTTTTCTTAGTGTATCCAGAATTCTAAGAAACGATAATTTTGAGAAACTAATACTTTAAGATTGCTTTGAAATTACCAATAAAAAGTGTAAACGCTGCTCAGCATTTAATTGAAATTGACTCAAGCATCTAGTAACCTATTATACTCATTTTTGTAAGCCTATTTTTTTAAAAAAAACAACAGATATCAGCATAAAAAGTCAGTATTACCTTACATTTCTTGTATTTGTTCGTTGATTATTGTAATAAATTATTTGTAATAAATTCAATCTCATACATTAAATCAAATCTATTACTTTCTTTTTCCATCAAATGTATCCTATTGTACAGGATTCAATAATGAAGCCTGTACACCTGAATACTCACAATTGTTTAATCAAATTTAATTATAAATTACAATAAACGATCTCGAGTTTTAGTTATATTTTAAACGTAACTACTGTATTCTTAAGTCTACTGTTAGTTGAGAATAGTTATAATTAAAATGTAACTGAAACCCGAGGTCGTTTCATGTAATTTTAAATTAATTTAGATTAAACCATCGTGAGTATTCAGGTTTACAGGCTTTGTTTCTGAATCTAAAACTTTGAGCAGTACACGTAAAGTTATAGCAATTTCAATATCCTACTGTTTATTTAGGTGCAATTTTCGTAGAAAAATATAAGGGAAACGCTATCATTTTGTTACTGGTTTTACGTTGAATGTTGTATTTAGAAACATTCTAAAATGTAATTTCTATTGACTGATTTGATAGATTTGGTTTTATTATTTCCTTTTGTCGAGTAAATAGTTTTTGGCCAGCTCGCTATTCTATACGGTTGCGCTAAAGTCATATGACTGGTATTCTGCTCATGCATCACTGCTCCATAGTGGAAATACCGGTAACGTGATACGTTAACCTTTCTCGAATAGCGTATCGCTTCACGGTAGGAAACATGAGCTCCGATAATAGAGAATTAGAGTTAACATGAATGACGATTTGATACTCTTGCGCAAATTGGTACAAATCCAAACGAAACCGAAATACAATCGACAATCGTCATCATTCATTTCATTTAAACTCAACCTTGGATTTTCCTCTTCTCGAACCTGAATGTTTCTTTCTCTCAGGATATTGTGTAACACTAGATTTTCAAACAAATCATCGTCAATGCCTCCAAATGCAGCGATCTGAAGTATGTCTTCTATCTTGTTTATTAGCTTATCGTATCCACTGTCACGTTATGGCGAAAACTCTCTTCACGAAAGAGCCCGCTGTTGTGTTTGCCGTATTCGTTCATGTGACATTTGCGTTTCCAGTGTAAAGATCACGTTATGGAAAACTTTCTAATGTCGTTTATGGCTGAATTCGTTTGTAGGATTTATCGTTAATCTAAAACAACAGAAACATTAAAGTAAGAACTAAAGCCAACATTGTTGATCCGAAAATCGTTCGCGCGTAACTTATTCTAAAAACTAAAATTAAACTTCATTGCTTTGACCATATGGAAAGAGTCCAATACAAGTTATTGAAGGAAAATAGTTCGAATTACAAATCGATTTTAATTATCTTTTTGATAAGATCACTTTTTTGAACTATACACCGAGACATACGTAGCAATGGATATTTTAAACTAATACAGAATTTATTCAGCGGAAAACATACTTTTAAAATTAGATTCATAAACGACCAAGTAAAAAAAAAAATTGTAAAATTGTTATTGTGAAAATAAGTGAAGTATGGGAATTTCTTCCCGGACAACTCGTAACTCGATCGACTTGAATTCTGATATGCTTTAGTTTAGTATCTACTATACAATCTATATTTTTATTCGACCGCATCTACAGCAGTTTGAGATGCACTAATTTAAATTTTGTAACCCATTTTAAACTGATTATTTTTGTTTCATTACATTACATTATTGTTTCTTTTTCCTTTTTCAGATTTATAATTTACCATACTAGAAATCAAACATCTCTTCTTCTTCTTCATAGAATTTATGTATTTGGAAGCCTGATAAAGCAGATAAAGTAAATAACCTGCGAAATATTGCTAGGAAGAAGAAGAAATATACTTTGTTTCATTTCTAGTAATTTTGATGTGTGTATTAAATTTACAATACTACAGTAGTTTTTCTTAGAGCATCCAGAATTTTTTAAGAAACGATAATTTTGAGGAACAAATACTTTAAGATACTTTCGAAATTAACAATAGAAAATTTAAACGCTGCTCATTATCTAATTGAAATTGACTCAATCATCCAGTAACCAATTGTACTGATTTTTGTAAGGCTATTTTTGAAAAAAACAACAGATATCAAAATAAAGAGGCAGTATTACCTTACTTTTATTATTTTTTTTGATTATTGTAATAAATTAATTGTAATAAATTCAATCTCATAAATAGAATCTAATTTATTACTTTCTTTTTCCATCAAATATATCCTATTATACAGGATTCAGTAATGAAACATGAATAACGAGATCTGAATACTCACAATGGTTTAATCTAATTTAATTTAAAATTACAATAATTTTGAGTTACCTTTTAACCATAAATATTCTCAACTAACCATAGACTTAAGAATTGTTACGGTTCAAATGTAACTGAAGCTCCAAGTCGTTCATTGTAATTTTAAATTAATTTATAGTAAATCATTGTTAGTATTCAGGTATACAGGCTTCATTATTAAATCCAATACTACGAACAATACACGTAAAGTTATTGCTATTTCAATGTCCCACTGTTTATTTAGGTGCAATTTCATAGAAAAAGTAGGAAACGATGGTATTTAGTCACCTGGTCTTGAGTTGAATATCGTATTTGGAAATGTTAGAGAATGTAATTTCTATTGACTGATTTTATGGATCTGTTTTTATTGTTTCCTTTTGTCGAGTAAATGTCGTTTATGGCTGGATTCTTTTGTAGGTTTTATCTTTAATCTAAAAGAACACAGACATTAAAGTAAGGATTAAAACCCGAATGGTTGATCCCAAAATCGTTAATCCATAACTCTATTCGAGGAATTCTATTAATTAAAATGAATTTTAAATGACATTATCGACGATCTATTGTGTTTTGTTATTGACTAAAATTAACTAGTCTTTAGATGTAAAAATAGTTTTCAGACAGAACTAGCTAAATAATGGTTGTTCTTTCATTACATTTTCCTAATGAAAATAATGAATAGGCCACTATGTCCTAACTTATTTCAGTTGTAACATCTCTTAATACCCGACATCTTCTTTTCGGAAGTTTCATTTTGACTATTGTTGTTACCTTTAGTCACATTTGTGCAATTTACATTTGCATAAAGTCCATCTAAGTTTTCTTTTCTAACCTTACTTACTAATTTCATACTCATTTATCCTTATCCTTTATCCTCCTTCTCCTTTAGAGAACATCCAGACTCTCTTATATCTTTGACTATCAACTTAACATCAATTAACTTATCTGGTAAGATCTCATCATGATTGACGATATTTATGGAGTATAACTTTCTTTTTAGAAGTGTAATCTTTACATAATCTTTTTTATTGTACTTTAATTCTAATTCATTTAAAAATATTCTAGGATCGTTGAACTCGCCAACCAACATTTCATGTCCTTCATCCAAAGACAATAAAATAGCCCCTACAGCCTTCTCCAAGCGATTTTGGAGTTTATCCTTCCTGACACCATCCTCCATTTCTTCAAAGTCACTCCGTGGAATATTTGCCGATGTCCAAAGGCCATCCTTTTGTAGGCTACTTCGCAGATTTACTTTCCATAATTAAAAGTTCTTTCCATTAACTTTAATCGTTTGACTGGCCATAATTTGCAAATGAAAAAACTAATAATTTTTAAAAATATTATTATTATATCGAAAAAGTTTCAAACCATGGGTTTCCCCAGCTAAGACAACATGGCGGGTCAAGGACCAAAGCACATACTGCCAAGTGTATAAAAAAAAAAAAAAAAAAAAAGGAGTTTGGGAGAATAGTTAGGGATGTGTGCTTGTGTCCATAAATTTCCGAACTATGCGTGTTGTGTTGAGTACCACAGCCTTCTGGAGTTGTGCATAAGTGTTTTTATGAAGTCCTAGTGT
>JAFIDM010081463.1:53832-90427 GCA_023159025.1 Thereuonema tuberculata | reverse complement strand
GTGAGGTACCAGACCAGTGGCAGACAGAACAATAATTATTATTATTATTATAATTATTATTATTATTATTATTATGTAAAATATTCAAACCTTGGGTTTCCCCAGCAATGACAACATGGCAGGTCAAGGACCAAAGCACATATTGTCAAGTGTAAAGAAATGTGAAAGGAGGGTTAGGGATGTATGCTTGTGTCCATGAATTTCCTAACCATGCGTGCTGTGTTGAGTATCACAGCCTTCTGGAGCATAAGTGTTTTTGTCAAGTCCTAGTGTGCTGAGACAGTGGTGCAATGTGTGGGGTACCAGACCAGTGGCGAATAGGACGATGGGTACAACACGTACTCGTTCCTGCCTCCACTGCTTCTGGAGCTCGTGTGCTAGATCGGTGTATTTACTGATCTTGTCTGCGTGAGTTTTCTGCATGTTATTACTGATAGGCACTGCAATATCAATGAAATTGGTCTGTTTGTTGACCTTATCAACAAGTGTGATGTCAGGTCTGTTGAGATGTATGGTTTTGTGTGTGTGAATGGGACGGTCCCAGTACAACTTATCTGAGAATGATTATAATACGCTTTGTGATATGTATTTGAAGTATGGGACCGTGCTCGCAATAAGTGAGTGTTTGTGTGCTAGCTGTTGATGAACGATCGATGCTACCTGATTGTGTCGGTGGAGGTAGTCTGTTTGGGACAGAAGGGGACAGCCAGATATTATGTGGTCGATCGTCTCATGTGTAGTGTGGCATTTCCTGCATCTGTCGTCGTGTGTGTTTGCGTCGTGTAGAATGTGTTTCTTGTAGTTGAGTGTGGGAATGACTTGATCCTGTATCGCGATCATGAACCCTTCGGTCTCCCCAAACAGCTCACCACTCATCAGTCATCTGTTCGACGCTTCCATGTCGACGTGAGGTTGCCTGAGTTCGTGGCGATGTCTGCCATGGAGTTCCTTACGAGCCCATGATTCACGCAGCTGCTGTGTGTGGGTGTCGGGAGTGGTGAGTGTTAGAGAAGGGTTTGCGAGGTCCAGGGGTGTGAAGTGTGTGTCAGCCTTGACAATGGCTGAGTGGAGTGAGGAGTGTTGTGCTCTTTGGTGGAAGTGTTCCCTAAGTGTGTGTACTTGTTTTTCGTGTAGGGTGATGAGATTGATGAGTCCTCGGCCTCCCTCCTTGCGGGGAAGAGTCATTCTTTCCGTAGCGGACTTGGGGTGGTGCATGTTGTGTTTCGTGAATGTAGTGCGTGTTGTGCGTTGTAGTGCTTCGAGTTCAGTGTTTGTCCAAGAAATTATGCCGAACGAATATGTTAGTGTGGGGACGGCAAAAGTGTTAATGGCTTTAATTTTATTTCTGGCATTGAGTTGTGTTTTGAGGATGTTGTGAACGCGAGCACAGTATGTTTTCTTGAGTGCGTTTCTGATGTTTGCGTTGTCAATGACGCGCGCTGGCTTGAATCCCAGGTACCTGTAGGTCTCTCCCTCTTCCATGGATTGGATGGCCAACCCATGGTCCAGTTCAAAACCCTCCAAATTCGTAGTCTTCCCGCGTGTTATATGTAGCTTCCGGCATTTGTCGATTCCAAATTCTATCCCAATGTCTTTGGTGAACTGTGTTGTGACTTGTAGTAAATTAGTAAATTGTGCACTGTTTGTGGCGAAGAGTTTAATATCATCCATGTAGAGTAAGTGTGTGATTTTGTATGGTGTCAGAGTGCCTGAGGTAAGCTTATAACCGTGTTTTGTGTTGTCTAGCATGTGGCTTAATGGATTCAAGGCGAGGCAGAACCAAAGAGGACTCAAGGAATCTCCCTGGAAAATACCTCTCCTTATGGGATTGGGGGCTGTAGTGATGGAGGTGTTGGAGGTGCGTATGTGTAGTGTTGTGTTCCAACTCTTCATCGTGGCATCCAAGAATGCCGTGATCTTGGGGTTATTATTATTATTATTATGTTTGTATGTTGCAAACCTTGGGTTTCCCCAGCAAAAACAATATGGCGGGTCAAGGACCAAAGCACATACTGCCAAGTGTAAAGATGTGTGCAAGAATGATTAGGGATGTGTGCTTGTGTCCATAAATTTCCTAACTATGTGTGTAGTGTTGAGTACCACAGCCTTCTGCAGTTGTGCATAAGTGTTTTTGTGAAGTCCTAGTGTGCTGAGACTGTGGTGCAATGTGTGAGGCACCAGACCAGTGGCAGACAGAACGATGGGTACAACACGTACTCGGTCCTGCCTCCACTGCTTCCGGAGCTCGTGTGCTAGATCAGTGTATTTACTGATCTTGTCTGCGTGAGTTTTCTGCATGTTCTTGCTGATAGGCACTGCAATATCAATTAGATAGGTCTGTTTGTTGACCTTATCAACAAGTGTGACGTCTGGTCTGTTGTGATGTATGGTTTTGTCTGTGTGAATGGGGCGGTCCCAGTATAGTTTATATGAGGGTGATTCTAATAAGCTTTGTGGTGTGTACTTGGGACCGTGCTCTTAATAAGTGAATGTTTGTGTGCTAGTTGTTGATGAACGTTCGATGCTACCTGATTGTGTCGGTGGAGGTAGTCTGTTTGAGAGAGAAGGGGACAGCCTGATATTACGTGGTCAATCGTCTCATGCGTAGTGTGGCATTTCCTGCATTTGTCGTCATGTGTGTTTGCATCGTGTAGAATGTGTTTCTTGTAGTTGCGTGTGGAGATGACTTGGTCCTGTATAGCAATCATGAACCCTTCGGACTCCCCAAACAGCTCACCACTCGTCAGCCATCTGTTCGACGCTTCCATGTCGACATGAGGATGGCTGAGTTCGTGATGATGTCTGCCATGGAGTTCCTTACGAGCCCATGATTCACGCAGCTGCTGAGTGTGGGTGTCAGGGGTGGTGAGTGTTGGAGAAGAGTTTTCGAGGTTTAGGGGTGTGAGGTGTGTGTCAGCCTTGACAATGGCTGAGTGAAGTGAGGAGTCTTCTGCTCTTTGGTGGAAATGTTCCCTAAGTGTATGTACTTGTTTTTCGTGTAGGGTGATGAGGTTGATGAGTCCTCGGCCTCCCTCCTTGCGGGGAAGAGTCATCCTTTCCGTAGCGGACTTGGGGTGGTGCATGTTGTGTTTCGTGAATGTAGTGCGTGTTGCGCGTTGTAGTGCTTCGAGTTCGGTGTTTGTCCATGGAATTATGCCGAACGAATATGTTAGTGTGGGAACGGCAAAAGTGTTGATAGCTTTAATTTTATTTCTGGCGTTGAGTTGTGTTTTGAGGATTTTGTGAACTCGATCAAGGTATGTGTTCTTCAGTGCATTTTTGATGTTTGCGTTGTCAATGACGCGCGCTTGCTGGAAGCCCAGGTACTTGTAGGTCTCTCCCTGTTCCATGGATTGGATGGCCAAACCATGGTCCAGTTCAAAACACTCCAAATTCGAAGTCTTCCCACGTATTATGTGTAACTTGCGGCATTTGTCAATTCCAAATTCCATCCCAATGTCTTTGGTGAACTGTGTGGTGGCTTGTAGTAAATTAGTAAGTTGTGCATTGTTTGTGGCATAGAGTTAATGTCATCCATGTAGAGTAAATGTGTGATTTTATATGGTGTCACAGTGCCTGTGGTAAGCCTATAACCGTGTTTTGTGTTATCTAGTATATGGCTCAGTGGATTCAAGGCGAGGCAGAACCAAAGAGGACTCAAGGAGTCTCCCTGGAAAATACCTCTCCTTATGGGAATGGGATCTATAGTGATGGAGGTGTTAGAGGTGCGTAGGTGTAATGTTGTGTTCCAACTCTTCATCGTGGCAGCTAAGAATGCCGTGATCTTGGGGTGTATTTTGTAGATATGAAGAGTGTGTAGGAGCCAGGAATGAGGGACAGAATCAAATGCCTTCTTGTAATCGATGTATGCGATATGTAAGCTCCTATTCTTCGCGCGTGCCTGGCGCAGGATTACAGAGTCAATAAGGAGTTGCTCCTTACAACCCTGGGAATTCCTGCGACAGCCCTTCTGCTGTTCGGAAAGAATGTAATATGTCTCGATGTGTGTGTAGATCTTGTCTGCGAGGCAGGAGGTGAGGAGTTTGTAAAGTGTGGGGAGGCAAGTGATTGGGCGGTAGTTTGCAGGTTGCGCTGTTTCAGTGTTCTTGCTCTGTAGGTATGTGACACCCTGTGTGAGGAAACGAGGCATATGTTCTGGGTGTAGGATTATGTCAGTGAGTGTAAGCGCTAGTTTTCCATGCAGGGACGTGAACCTCTTGATCCAGAAGTTCTGGACTCCGTCTGCACCAGGAGCCTTCCAGTTGTGTGCATGTTTTAGTGCTGTCTGTATGTCTGCGAGAGTAATCTCATGGAAGGACATGCAGGGTAAGTGTTCAGTGAGTTGCTATTCCTCTGTTATCCATGGTGCTTTATCATTGTGGGGGATAGGGTTTGACCACAGAGACGACCAGTATTCATGTGAAACCTCGCTGTTGGGAGTGTTTGTGTTAGCTGCAGTAGAGGAAGATGTAAGGGATCTGTAGAATTTTTTCTCATTGTATTGGAAAGTGTTGTTCTGTTGTTTGCGCAGAGTGCACTGTTTGTATCTCTGTAATCTTTTTGCAAGTGCACTGAGTTTTTGTTTTAGTGTGTCGAGATGTTCCTGAACCTGGTTATAATGATTTGAATGTGAAGGGCGAGTATTTATGTACTTGAATATCTTTCTAACCTGGGACATAAGTTTCTTTGTTTTGTTTCCTGCACAGTATTGTGTGAGCCTGGCTATGTCTCCTCTAAGATCGCTGATGCGGCCCTCAAGGCGACGTCTCCAAGGGGGGATGTATTCTTGTGTCCGTGCAGTGGGAGGTATGTTGTGTTGTTTGATTCCAAGTGCCCGAATGGTTCCCTGTGCAGCACAGTAGAGTGTTGTATGTATGTCTTCTAATGTTTGGATGTTGTCAAGGTGTTGTGGGATAGTGTGTGTGTTGAGATGGTATATGACCGTGGCGAGTTGTTTTGATGTGTGTACTTTGGGGAGTGGCGGCCTGAGTGTGGGGTCTGTGCCTGTGTATTGTGCAAGTGCAGTGTAGAAATGATCGTGAGCTGCACGTAATATTTCATTAGTTGTATTGTTGGGGCATGTGTACTGAGGGGTAGAGATTGTTTCTGTGTTTTCCATAATGGTGTCTTCTGATGGGGTGTGGTTTGGTGTCCTGTGGTTGGATTCAGCGACTTCTTCTTTAATTTGTGCAAGTATGCATGGGAGAATAAGATTGTTTACTACAATTGAACGTCGCTGATCCGCTACCCGCTGTTCGCTAAGCCCTAACGATGGATAGCGTGTGGTGAAAGCTTGGTGTAGTGCCTGTCTGTATCCTGTTAGTTGAGTACCTAACTTTGTAACAGTGAAGAAGTCGCGCATAAGATCCTGGTTCATCTGTGGTGACCATCGGATGCGCTGGCGTGGTTTCCCAGTCTTGGTGGTCGCCTGCTCTGACACAGACGAAACACTTCCGACTGTTCGGGCTGGATGGTGTTGCCCGGGCATTGTGGTAGCCATACTACAGGATGGGGTGCCACTTTCTCCACCACCACCTGCGGGAGACTGTAGTATATTTTTCGAACGGAGGCCTCTGCCTAACCCCCGAACGCGGGTGACTTTAACCTGCGCCACACCCGATGCAGCATGATCTATATTAGAACGTGTTCTCATCATAAATGGTTGGACCCTTATTATTATTATTATTATTATTATTATGTAAAAGTTTCCAATCATGGGTTTCCCCTGCTAACACAGCATGATGGCGTGTCAAGGACCAAAGCACGTATTGCTAAGTGTAAAGATATGTGCAAGAATAATTAGGGATGTGTGGTTATGTTCATAAATTTCATAACTATGCGTGTTGTGTTGAGTATCACAGCCTTCTGGAGTTGTTTGTAAGTGTTTTTGTGAAGTCTAGAGCGCTGAAACTGTGGCGTAATGTTTGAGGCACCAGACTTGTGGAAGACAAGACGATGGGTACAACACGTAACCGGTCCTGCCTCCACTGCTTCAGGAGCTCGTGTGCTAGTCTGTGTATTTACTAATCTTGTCTGCGTGAGTTTTATGCATGTTCTTGCTGATAGACACTGCAATATCAATGAGGTAGGTCTGTTTGTTAACCTTATCAACAAGTGTGATGTCAGGTCTGTTGTGATGTATGGTTTTGTCTGTGTGACTGGGGCGATCCCAGTACAGCTTATGTGAGGATGACTATAATACGAGTTGTGGTATGAACTTGTAGTATGGGACCGTATTCTTAATATGTGAGTGTTTGTGTGCTAGCTGTTGATGAACAATCTAGGCTACCTGATTGTGTCGTTGGAGGTAATCTGTTTGTGAGAGAATGGGACAGCCTGATATTATGTGTTGCGTGTTGTACGTTGTAGTGCTTCGACTTCGGTGTTTGTCCATAGAATTATGCCGAAGGAATATGTTAGTGTGGGAAGGGCGAAAGTGTTAATGGTTTTAATTTTATTTCTGGCGTTGAGTTGTGGTTTGAGCATGTTTTGAACGCGAGCACGATATGTGTTCTTGAGTGCATTTTTGATGTTTGTGTTGTCAATGACGCGCGCTTGCTGGAAACCCAGGTACTTGTAGGTCTCTCCCTCTTCCATGCATTGGATGGACAACCCATGGTCCAGTTCAAAACCCTCCAAATTCGTAGTCATTATTATTATTATTTAATTTCATTTTAGCAATTATCTACTCGTTATTATTACATTATAATCGATCACCTTTCAAGCCTATCATAAAATACAATATGGTGTCGCACGTTCTTTTAGAATAGCTTCGATAACTTTTCCTTTAATTACTGTGTAGTAAATTTATACACTTTGCTCTTTCTCTCGCACAGTTTAATGGTAATGCTTTTTCTTTCTCTCGCACAGTTTAAGGGGTTTACTGTAGTTTATAATCTTAAATAGCGTTGTCTCGATACGTAACCACTAATTCTTTGGGCGCAGTGGAAGCGGTTCTGGTGTCCATAACATTTAACACTGTGATCCGATCCAGTATTATTAATAAATTTGTTTAACTTTGATTAAACTTTATAGTTCTTAACCTTCTTTATCTTTTATTAAACGGTTAACTTGAAGAAGTTTTTTAGACTGTTTGGCTCCCCTTATCAAATCTTTTTCCGCCATCATATTCTGTCGTTGGCAGCTTTTTCCAGATCACCATCTTTTTTCTTCCTCGCGATCTTCACTCATTTCACCGTTTCTACTGTTGCGCATTGTTCCCTCCGTGCTCCTTATTTTCTTGACACTTCCATTGTTTTTAATTTTTCTATTTTGGCATTGGTGCTTTTACTCAATTCATTAAATGATTCTACCACAAATTTTAAAGCTGCTCATCATCTGATTGAGATTGACTGAAGCATGTCGTAGCCTATTGTACTCATTTTTGTAAGCCTATTTTGGAAAATACAACAGATATCAACATAAAAAGGCAGTATAGCAGAACCCCAGTTATCCGAGTTTCCGCTTTAACCGAGCTGTAAAATATAAAGAGAAAGCGAGTTGTTGTTTCTATAGAAATAAAAAAAGAAGCAATCCAAAGATTAGATAATGGTGAATCAATAAAGAAAGTAGCGACACATCTCGATGTTGGAGCTGTTACTGTTGGATACTGGAAAAGGATGAGAAACGAATTAGAAAAATGGTGTGCAGAAAAGGCCAATTGCAGTTTACGAAAAACAATGAAAAAGTGTGAATTCGAAAAAATATCAGAATCATTTTTCCTGTGGTTCATAAATTCAGCGAGAAGGCAAATCCAATATCAGGGCCTACGCTACAAGCAAAAGCAGTGGACTTTCAAAAATGCTCGATGCTGGAGAAGATATCACTGCTAGTAGTGGATAGTTGGACCGTTGGAAAAAAAGATATGGAATTCGACAATTATATATATCGGGAGAAAAAGTATCAGCTGATAGTGATGAGGCGATTAAATTCAAAGAAAGTTTTAAAAATTTAATTGCAAAAGAAAATCGCAAAATCATACAACTTTTCAACTATGATGAAACAGGACTGAACTTTAGAATTTTGCCTTCGAAAACTGTTTGAGGCAAAAGATCAAAGGTCAGTTCCGAGATACAAGAAAAGTAAAGAAAGAGAAAGAACGTAAGTAAAGAACATTTTATAAAACAAAACGTTTGATTATCGCGAAAAATAAAACAAATCTTATAGGAAATAAATGAAATAAAGATTAATTTAAGGACGTCATGAAAATGTTATTAAAGCAAATCATTCTAATAGTACATCTAATAAATTTGTTTTTTTTTTTTAGATTTCTATTCATTTACAAATAATCCGTAGCTATTATAATTGCCGGCGCAGTCATACGGTCTAAGGCGTCGGTCAGCCGTGCGGTCGGTGTGCCGATACCCGGGCTCAAATTCCGGTCGATAGAATGGCTGTTTCAAATTTCCTTTTCTGTGTTTGTTAGCCTCTTGTTCGCTTTCTCTTCGGGTCTGACGTCATTCTATCATGGCCTCCTGAGGAAATCAAAGGGGAAACCACCTCAGTATCTTTCCCTTGGAATTCTAGGGAGTCTGCTAGGGGAACATTCGCGCTCCCTGGAACACGGATGGTTCGATACGAAACTCGTACTTCGGTGCTTACCGTACCAAAAAAATTAATTATTTTCATCATAGACATAATTAAAAGCTACTGTCGTGTAAATACAAGGTGACCGTAATTAAACTGACACTACTCAAAACCATCTGTAGCTCGATCGTACAACCAGAATGGCATCAAACAGTAATTTTTGGTTAATATAGTGGGATTGCTTGAAATGCTGGGGATGATTTGGGATGCACAAATTCGACAATTTTGTGTTGACAGTCCCATCTAAATAAAATTGGGTCTCATCTCTCCGCAGAATTCTCCAAGGCCAAGAATCATCAACTTCCATTCTCGCACGAAAAGTGAGAAGTAATGTCAGTCTCCTACCGTAATCGTTGCGTTCGAGTTGCTCTAGATTGCTGATCTTGTATTAATAGAAATAGATAACATTCCGCAAGACCTTCCAAACCGTGGCATACGTCAAATTCTTCTTCCCATGTCTTATTTAGTCTCCCCACCAAATTTACTGCAATTCCGGTTGTTCGATCGAGCCACAGATGGCTTTGAATGGTGTCAATTTAATTATAACCATCTTGTACTACTTAATTAAAGTACATATTGATGATTTTCCCCACAAAAAATTTGGCGAATTGAATAAGGCTTTTATCTTAATGTATATAGTTGCCTCAAAATTATTACAAAAGAGTCATTCTGCATCTTTGGAAAAAAAGAATTGATTACAGTGAATATTAATGAAATTAAACTTCATTGCTTTGACCATATGGAAAGAGTCCAATACAAGTTATTTAAGGAAAATAGTTCGAATTACATCGATTTTAATTATTTTTTGATAAGATCACTTTTTTGAACTATGCACCAAGAGCTGTTTCATAAAGGGGATTTTTAAATTAAAACAGAATTGATTCAGTGTAAAACTTACTGTTAACATTAGATACATAAACGACCAAGAAAAAAAAATTGTGGCTGACACCAAATTAAGGATGATCCCATTAAAAATTACCATACTTGACCTAAAGTTCACCAAAGAAATATTGGAGGGTGATCTGCCGCGCAACGACAGTCGACTGTCCACCGGAAAGCAAGTTTGGGAATTTCTTCCTGAACAACTCGTAGCTTGATCTAGGCTACTTGAATTTTGATATGCTTTAGTTTAATATCTACTATACAATCTATATATTTATTCGATCTACAGCAGTTTGAGATGCACTAAATTAAATTTGGAACCCATTTTAAACTGATTATTATTGTTTCATTACATTACATTATTGTTTCTTTTTTCTTTTCCAGATTTATAATTTATAATAGTACAGTAGTTTTTCTTAGTGTATCCAGAATTCTAATGAAAGATAATTTTGAGCAACAAATACTTTCAGATAGTTTTGGAAATTATCGTTATAAAATTTAAATGCTGCTCAGCATTTAATTGAAATTGACTCAAGCATCTAGTAACCTATTATACTCATTTTTGTAAGCCTATTTTTTTAAAAAACACAACAGATATCAGCATAAAAAGTCAGTATTACCTTACATTTCTTATATTTGTTCGTTGATTATTGTAATAAATTATTTGTAATAAATTCAATCTCATACATTAAATCAAATTTATTACTTTCTTTTTCCATCAAATATATCGTATTACACAGGATTCAGTAATGAAACATGAATAATAAGACCTGAGTACTCACAATGGTTTAATCTCATTTAATTTAAAATTACTAAAAACATTTTAGTTAAAATTTTAACCGCAACCATTCTCAAGTAATCGTAGACTTAAGAATAGTTACGGTTCAAATGTAACTGAAACCCCAGCTCGTTTCTTCTAATTTTAAACCAATTTAGATTAAACCATTGTGAGTATTCAGGTAGACAGGCTTCGTTACTGAATCCAAAACTATGAACAGTACTCGGAAAGTTATTGCAATTTCAATATCCTGCTGTTTATTTACGTGCATTTTCATAGAAAAATATAAGGATAACGATGTTATTTAGTTACCTGGTCTTGAGTTGGATATCGTATTTGGAAACGTTAGAGAATGTAATTTCTATTGACTGATTTTATGGATCTGTTTTTATGGTTTCCTTTTGTCGAGTAAATGTCGTTTATGGCTGGATTCGTTTGTAGGATTTATCTTTAATCTAAAACAACAGAAACATTAAAGTAAGAATTAAAGCCAACATTGTTGATCCGAAAATCGCTGATCCGGAACGAATAACGAGGAATTCTATTAATTAAAATTAATTCTAAATTACATTTTCGACTATGTATTATCTTTAGTAAATTTTTGTAATACCTCAACATACCAAAAATTTATAATTGACTAAAATTAACTGGTCTTTAGATGTAAAAAGAGTTTTCAGACAGAACTACTTGAATAATGACTGATTTTTCATTACATTTTCCTAACGAAAATACATTCCTAAAAATTCTTTTTTAACCCAAATATTCCTAAAGATATCCCTAAGAAATTGTAATAAGAAATTACAATTACAAGAATTTTTTCTAATAGTTATATATTTCTTTCCCCAACATTGCTCTTTTCTTAGTATTTCAGTTTTCATTTTGTATAATATGTATAGAAACTATTAAATACCAAATATTTCTTCAAATCAAACGATATGTAATTATTTTCAAGCTTACAGAAAAAAACAAATATGCTAAACAAAATTTAAAAATTTATAAATAAAAGAAAATAAGAGATAAAATTTTATTTATTTGAAATTTTTAGTCTTTCCTCAATAATAAGTTGTGACAGCTTACAATTTAATTAGTTTGTTGGAATTTGTGATATCTCATTGTTTATTAGAATTTGATGATGAATAAAATAATTCTAATTATTTTAGTCTTTCTCAATAATGATGATTGGTAATATCTCATACTATTGTCATACATTAATGTTGTTTATAAGAATTTGATGAAATTCATTGTTTATTTATATTTTGTAAGAAGAGAAAGGTTTAGTTTGCCTCTTTTAATTTTATTTCTGTAACCTGAAGAAGAATGATAGAGAAAATCATTCCAAATATCGTAGAAATTTCCTTCGAAATTTTTTTAATAAAGAATTATTCGTTGGAGGATTTGTATATGTTTAGTTTTTCAGTGGTATTACACACCGTTAATTTGTAAAGGATGATGTGCAGGCATCCATTGTTTCCTGTCGAAGGTCGCTGCTTCCTTGGATCAGCCAATCAGAAGAGCTGTTGTATGAGCTCCGTTGAAGCAAATACGCGCATTTCATGCTGTTTAGTAGTAAAAATGTTTTGTAAAAATTGACTTTTGTTCTTGTGCTCAATCACTTGAAGAGGCTGTCCCTCGACGGCGAGACGTCATGTATATTTATCTTTGCAATAATTTGTATTTTAAATATTCAGGTGTATGGCTTTATTTTTGCAACCATTAATGTATATAGTTGCCTGAAAATTATTACAAAAGCGACATTCTGCATCTTCTGAAGAAAAAGAATTAATTACAGTAAATATGAATGAAATTAGACTTCATTGCTTTGACGATATGGAAAGAGTCCAATACAAGTAATTGAAGGAAAACAGTTCGAATTACAAATCGATTTTAATAATCTTTTGATAAGATCACTTTTTTGACCTTTAGACCAACAGGTGTTTAATAAAGGGGATTTTAA
Organism: Thereuonema tuberculata; assembly: GCA_023159025.1. Classification (NCBI taxonomy): domain Eukaryota; kingdom Metazoa; phylum Arthropoda; class Chilopoda; order Scutigeromorpha; family Scutigeridae; genus Thereuonema; species Thereuonema tuberculata. Next base: position 78,227 of record JAFIDM010081463.1, on the reverse strand, counting down.
ATTAAAACAGAATTGATTCAGCGGAAAACATACTTTTAAAATTAGATTCATAAACGACCAGGTAAAAAGTGTATCCAGAATTCTAAGAAAAGATAATTTTGAGGAACAAATACTTTCAGATATTTCGAAATTATCAATATAAAATTTAAACGCTGCTCATCATCTAATTGAAATTGATTCAAGCATCCAGTGATCAATTGTACTCATTTTTGTAAGCCTATTTTTCAAAACACAACAGCTATCAATATAAAAATGCAGTATCACCTTACTTTTATTATATTTTTTGTTTGATTATTGTAATAAATTAACTGTAATAAATTCAATCTCATATATATAATCAAATTTATTACTTTCTTTTTCCATCCAATATATCCTATTGTATAGGATTCAGTAATGAAACATGAATAATCAGACCTGAATGCTCGCAATGGTTTAATGTAAATTAATTTAAAATTACAATAAACGACCTCTATCCCGGCAGTGGCATGGGTGTTTCACTTTCCTTTCTTCTGTGTTGTCCGTTTCTTCTTTCTTCTTCTGTCATTGTTTCTCTTCCTAGGAGGCAGAAGTCCGATTGTCACCTTAGGGTGACTCCTGGATAAGTATATCCCAACGACAATGAGGCAATAAATATCCCCATCATAAAGTGTCTATGACCAGTGATCCGGTTGGATCCGGGGAGACGACAACAACAACAACAATAAACGACCTCTGCTTTCAGTTACATTTTAATCGTAATTATTCTCAGCTAACCATAGACTTAAGAATAGTTACGATTCAAATGTAACTTAAACCCGAGGTCGTTTATAATAAATTTAGTTAATTTACAGTAAATCATTGTTAGTAGTCAGGTATACAGGCTGCATTATTGAATCCAAAACTATGAACAGTACTCGTAAAGTTATTGCAATTTCAATATCTTACTGTTTATTTAGATGTAATTTCATAAAAATGTAGGAAACGATGTTACTTCCTTACCTGGTTTTGAGTTGAATATCGTATATGGAGACGTTAGAGAACATAATTTCTATTGACTGATTTTATGGATCTCTTTTTATGGTTTCCTTTTGTCGAGTAAATGTCGTTTATGGCTGGATTCGTTTATAGGTTTTATCTTTAATCTAAAACAATAGAAACATTAAAGTAAGAATTAAAGCCAACATTGTTGATCCGAAAATCGTTAATCCATAACTTTATTCCAGGAATTCTATTAATTAAAATTAATTCTAAATTGCATTATCGACGATGTATTCTGTTTAGTAAAGTTTCATAATATCTCAAGCTACGTAAAATTTCTTATTGATTAAAATGAACTGGTCTTTAGATGTAAAAAGAGTTTTCAGAGAGAACTACCTAAATAATGACTGATTTGTCATTACATTTTCCTAATGAAAATACACAACTTTATAAACGAAACATTCCTAAAGATTTAATTATTGTGCATGTGATGGAAAGGGCTGTTGGATATATCATTTATCGAATGTTAAATATTATTTTAATTTTCTAAAACATCCAAATAATAATTTATAATAATATAATATATATTATATAATAATAATATTCATTCATTCGTTTTATTTTCGTTACATTTTATCATAGTCCTGTTAGGAAGCACTTCCTTCTTATCTAATTATATTATAATATATCATAATATATATAATTTATAATACATATTATATTATATATATAATATTATATTATATTATATTATAATACAATATATATTATAATATATAATATAAAATATTATAATAACTTTCTTCTTATCTTCGTCTTTCCAACGTGAAAATGATGTTTCTAATAAAACACACACTATATCTTAAACAGGATTCATATTTAAAACAGCATAGCATTGCGAAACAGGTATGCTCCGAAAGAATTTTACATTGGAAGAAGAGAACATATTCCTCAGCTGTAACTTAGTTGTAACACCTATACGATGCTACACAGCGGGTGACGTCATGATTGTCATAGCAACCATCGCTTCGGTTATCCAGCTAAGCTCCGCCCATATAAAACTTCATATAAAAGCCTACTTCACTTGGCTCAGTACCAGAACAAAGTCCCGCACCAATGGCGCGAGACTTACAAAATTCAAAAATACGTTTCTATTAAAACGAACATTTGTGATAAGGAAAATAAATTTTTCCTTATAATAATTGTTATATTATAAATAAATAATATTGTATTATAAATAATTGGTGAAGTGCCACTTCACCTACTTCCTCTGAATAGCCGCCACTGCAATCAAATAACCATATATATTCAAACATTTTCCCTTCTCAGTGTTCGGTTTAGTAATCACATCACATGGAACGCCCGGAATCATACGTATGAGTAGTTTTGTCCCCCTTTTGCTTGAACAGATAATAACCCTGCCGTTACCGGGTTGAAACCATCCTCGATAAGTACTTTAATTTTTTCCAGATTTTTACATGAATTAATTATCTTACTTTTTATATATACGCTATTTTAATAATTGCTTTTGTTTAATATTTCAACACGCACACGTTAAATGGTAATTTAATTCTATCCTATTTTATACTTAGCTGCAGCTTCATAGAATAAACGTAAGTGAAGCGATGTTATTTAGTTATCTGGGTTTCCGTTGAATATCGTATTTGGAAACATTAGAAAATGTAACTATTGTCCAACAGACGAGATCGCTTGACGATCTCGTTTTTTCGTGATTTCACGTAATTTATGCGAGAATAGCCTCTATCCAAGTATTCTCACAAAATGTCGAGAAACACTGTTATAAAAAGCAGTGCAAGTTGAAGAATATTTTCGGAGGGAATTAATTAATGGAGGACCTCTCATTCCTTTAGAAAGAGTTCAAGACAGAGTTGCTGAAGCTACTCGTACATATTTCGTATATCTCTCAATTCACGCAGTTATTTACTGGAAACAACAGCTGAAAGAAAAAAAAACGAACCAGAATTTACCTTTAAAGGCTCTTTAATTAGACTGAAGAGCTGTCAAACATACTGATCGCCCACAAAAAAAAATTGCTAAAATATTAGAAAGAAGTTAATTTTAAAAATTTCCTACTTAAACAAAACAAAACAAAATACAAAAAAAATAACAGGATTATGTAAATATATTTATATAAGATAATCGATTTTAAATTTAAACTGCAACATTACATTAACGAATTAATGATCAAAAAGGCACACGATTTCTCATTTATTTCATTTCTTCTTCTTTAGGTGCCTTCTTCCACAGGGAGGTTGAAGATCAACAGGTACCACAGTTCTCTATCTCTTGAAACATGTATTATGTCTTAAGCATCAAGTCCGGTCCACTCACGCAGATCATCCATCCATCTTCTTCATCTTCTCCCAACGCTTCTCTTCCCTTCTATCTTTCCCTAAAGTGTCAATTTAGTTATCTCATATTTTACATCTCTCTGTTTGTGCCCACAATAGACAGGTTTTCTTTGGTGTATAAGTTTGACGATAATTCTCTTGTAGTTAGCAAAATGAAATACTCTTTCATTTGATGTCGTGCTGGTCCAACTTATCTTTAACATTCTTCTTAATGACCACATTTCAAATGCCTCCAATCTTTGTTTAATTCCTTTTTTGAGAGTCCATGATTCACATCCGTATAAAAGGATTGGCCAAATATAACATTTCCACACCCTTTTCCTTAGTCCGAGGTTCAGTTTCTTTTGACATAAAACTGATTTCATTTCATTAAATTTTAATTTTGCTTGTATAATTTTGCCTGTTTTTTATATCTTTATCTTGGTCATTATCTGAATAAAAATGCCTACCAAAATAGCGAAAGTTATTGACTTGTTCTAAATCTCTGCCATCACATTTAATCTTCATTTGATCTGGGTTTTGTTAATGCACATTGTTTTGGTCTTTTTTGTATTCAACTTGAGTCCCATTTCCTTGCTTTTATTAACAATTGCATTAATGAGATTTTGGAGTTCTGTGGAAGATGTTGCAATCAGCACGGTATCGTCAGCATATCTTAAATTATTTATTGTTACTCCGTTTATTTTGATTCCCTCTTTCTGCTCCTCTAATGCCTCTTTTGTCAATATCTCAGAGTATAGATTATATAAAACTGGAGAAAGGACACAACCCTGCCGTACACCTTTCTTTATCTGTATCCAATTAGTTTGTTCATCTCCCACCTGAACTCTAGTCTTGGTTCCAATAAGCATCTTGTATTACTCTTATATCCTTTGTGTCTATTCCTGTTTTCATTAGAAGTATTTCCATTAGGAGATCATGTTTGATATTGTCAAAAGCTTTTTCGTAGACAATAAAGCAAAGGTAGAGTGGGATATTCATTTCTATTGATTTTTCCGCTATTTGTGTCAGGGAGAAGATTGCTTCTCTTGTTCCAACTCCACATCTGAATCCAAACTGAGTGTTGCCAATTCTGCTATTTACTTTTGCATATATTCTGTAATGAATAATCTTCAATAATAGCTTACTTACAAGATTGATTAAGCTCAGTGTTCTGTGTTCCGTAGATTTTTGGCTTTTGGGTTTTTTGGGTATGGGTATAATTATTGATGTGTTCATTTCCTCAGGTGCTTTTCCAGTCTCATAGATAATGTTTAACAAATGGGTAATTTCATTAATTCCTTCCTCGTCTAGATGCTTTATCAGTTCTTTTGGTATTTCATCTGGACCTGTTGATTTGTTGTCATTCATATATCTAAGTGCATATCTCACTTCCTCCTTCAATATCTCTGGGCCTTCTGCATCTGCAATAGAGATATTGATGCTCCTCTGATCATTGTAGAGTTCTTGGATATATTCCTCCCAAACCTCTTTTATCTCGTTGATGTCTGCCGTAACTTTCCCATCCTTGGTTTGAATACATCCAGACTTGCTTGGGTATTTACTGGTCATTTCTCTTATTTTTTTGTGAAGTTCTTTGTCATTATGACTTTTTTTGCAGTTGTTCTATTTCTTCACACTTAGTTATTAACCATTCTTCTTTTGCTCTTACAATTTCATTTTGGATCTTTTTGTGTATTTCTTTGTATTTCTGTATGTTTTTGTTCTTATATGTTTTACGTTCATCCATGAGGGCAAAGATATCTTCATTCATCCAAGGTTTATTAGTTTGTTTGTTTTAATCCAACAATTTTCTCAGCTGTTTCTTTTATGATGGTTTTCAGGTGCCTCCATTGGTCATCGACCTCCTCTATCCTCTCATTTCTGTGTTCTTTATTAATTCTTTGTTCCACTTCTGTTTGAAATTTTGTAGCTATATCCTTGTTCTTGAGTTTCACGGTATCAAGTTTTTTATATTTTGTTTTCTTTTTAATTGTTTTTAATTACATCTTGATTTTAGTTGCCAGAAGGTTGTAGTCTGATCCACAATCTGCCCCTGGGTATGTTTTTGTTTTAATTATCATATTCCTGAATCTTTTGTTGATTGGTATATAATCTATTTGATTTCTTATGATATTAGTACTATTGTCAGCTGGTGAAGTCTAAGTATATATTCTTCTAGCTGGTTGTTGACACCATGTGTTTGTTATCATTAAGTTGTGTTGACTGCAAAATTCAATTTGTTCCAAGGCCAAAGTGTCTAACTATATCTGAATGTCTTCCCTTGCCAACTTTATTTCATTTGCTAATCACAAAAATCACAAAAATCAAAAACAAATAAAAAATGCATGAATGTTTCATATATATTTATGTTTACATTTCATTGAAATATTTAAATGAATTATAATACGGGGAAATGCATGAGCCTTTTGCTATATTTTAATATACTTTTCATAAATTTAAAACAGTCAATAAACAACAAAAAATTCATTAGGTAGTATTTTCCTAGTGGCAGACATTCAAAGTACTAAATTCCTTGACACCTCCTGAAGAGACTAATGACCAGATCTCGTGTTTTCCGTAATTCTCATGCAAACGAGATCGTCAAGATCCGTCTGTTGGACTATATTGACTGATCCTATGGATATGTTTTATGATTCTGTTTAACTGTGCTTTCCTTTAGGCAATTAATGTCTGTTTTTGCTGGATTCGTTTGTAGGTTTTTATCTTAAATCTCAAACAGAGATTTAATTTTTCCTAATTCTAACAATTTCTGAATTTAAATTATTAAGTAATTTATCGCTTAATTAATATTAATAATTAAAAAGAGACGCCGCTACACAAATGTACTTTGTAAAAAAAAGTTTAACACATTAAAAAATAATAAATTCCACATCCGGTTTCAATCTTTAACAAGTGAAGAAATCTTTAACAAGTGAAATTCGTTTCATCGAATCGAAACTAGTTTTAAAAATTATAAAATTGCACAATTATTAATAATCATTATGAATATTAGTCTTAGACGCCGACACAGAAATGTATCGGGTGGTCATAAAATAACGTGAGGTGTTCAGAGGAATGTATTGGACGAATCGTAACAACATTCGGTGGACATACAGAGTGCAACATGCGGTTTCGTTTTCTAAAGAGAAAATGTAAGTACCAAAACTCGCCAACAGGGGAAAATGTGGTCCTGCAAAGGTTGCAGTAGATATAAGTAATGAATGAGTAATTGTCAAATGAGACAGCACACATCAAGTTTCATAACAATATAGACAGCGTTTATTGGTAATAAGATTCCACATGACTACCACTTGTGATGTTCCACGAGCTGCATGCGGTGCACGACCTGTTCCAGGTTGCATATCGGAATGGATTTGTCGCACATGTAATGTTATTCAATATTTCAACGTTGGGATATTTGGGGACATGTCGTTGATACACAATGCTTTTAAGAAATTCCCACAGCCAAATGTCACTAAGATTGAGGTCTGGGTGGTCATACTGTGGGAAATGCACAAGAAAAGATTCTGGTGTCACAGAAATGTTGCCGCAACCCATGCTGTATCTGATATCCGATGTAGGATGGTGTACCATCCTGCATGAAGATGGTCGATGTCATGGTTTTCGGAGAATTATCTGTAAATTACAATAAAACCCATGATCTACTCTTTAGTAACTTCTTTAAAAGGAAAAAATATTATAGATAAATACTGAAATATCTAGCTTAAGATCTCCCTAAATTAAGTGTAAGACCTAATATGCCTTTAGATAGCTGGGTCCATGGAGTTATATCTCAAGCGCAGGTAGGTTAATTAAGGGGAACATGTAATAAAATCATAGTTACTAAAATACATAAGAAAACAAATAAATTTTATAAGGGTTATATATAATTTCGTAAAATCAAAGCATTTATGAGATATATGGAAAAATCAAAAGCAGGGTTCCGAATTGGTCACTCAGTTCGTGAGAATTCTAATCGTATCATTTATATGCATACAAAAATATGTCGGTTTGCCCGAATTATAGTCAATATATAGGATGATATAGTTACAGTCTTGTCCGGACAATTCTCACAGTAATTTTAGGATTTCAAACCTGCACTGGGCGATGTACGACACACTTATGAACGTAGTTTCTTTCATCACTTTATCACCCCTTCCCGTTCACTTGCGGTTCGATACCCACGCGCACTTATGCCTTGATGTGTCTTCGCATAACTATTGTCAGCAGGAGCAGGAGCAGGAAATAGCAGAGTCGCAAGGTACTCCAAGTTGAAGTTAGCCGGAGGGCACGCTCTCGGTCCATCGCTTTCCCTCAGGCAAGCAAGACTCCGGGAAACGACCGGGGGCCGCAATGAGCGTCCGAAATATTCAGGTCGTCCTCGTAATTAACAGTGTTTTATACACATGGCTGCGTTCATCATCGGAGCACAAACCGAGTGATCGACCGTTCGACATTGTTCGAATTATCTTCGTCCTCGAGCCTATTTTTACATGATGTATTTTAGAGTTTTTCTAATTCATGCTTCTTTATGATTTACACTCATCTCTGCACTGGTTGTTGGGGTTCCCGATGGGTTGAGAAGCGATTGGGGAGGGAAGAAGTGAATCATCCACTTTCTCTGTAATTTAAACCAAAGTCTTGGAGTCTGCATCTAATACTCCTTGCACTCACATGCACTCATTCACATGTAACTCACATTCTGATAATTTATTTTTAATTGAATTATATGATTTTCCTTTGTCAATTAAACTCAATCTTTTAATTCTCCTGTCATCAACAGCTGTTGTACACCTTTTCCTGTCTTTACCAGGTGCGTTGTGAATGGATTTATTATATTAATATCTCTTTCATAGCTTCGAAATCCCACCTTTGATTACATTTTCAGAACTTTTTTAATGATTTCCTGATAGATGTATCCTTCTTCGCGCAAAGTTATTATTTTAGTTCTTTTTCTAGATAGTCAAACCTTTTTAATCTATTTGTTATCTTACAGTAGGCCTACTCTTGAACTTCGAACCAAAAAACAACAACAACAAAAAACGTATGACCAACTTGATTAAATTCTGACAACTAAATAGGACTGCTAACACTAACTGAAATGAAAGGCAATGCTTACTAGGCCTTATTGGCTCCTTGTTGTATCATATCAGCACATGATTGAGTTTCAGACAAACCCACTCATTGGCTGGTTTTGACTTTTCAGAAAATCCAATTCTTTTTACTGAAGCAGTTGTGTTTTCATTTTCTGGTTATAATTTTTTTTTGGCTATAACATTTGACAGAATAACGATAATTCAATATAGTTTAGTTAATTACATTCTGCATTAAATTATGTTTCTGATGATGTATAATATTATAATATTATCTTAAAAACAGTTTCATGTTCAGAGCCATAAAACCTTTAAAAGAAAAAATTTTCTAAAAGGTTTCCACAATTTTGGCTACTAGTGTACATCCGTAAAAGAGCATTTCCTAAATAAATTATTATTATTATCACTTCTACATTTGGAATTAAAGGCACGAATGCCACTTTGGACCTATACACTATCCTACACTAATGGACCGGACAGTGTGCTTTATTGGAAACATGTGAAAGTGTGACTGATTTAAGAGAGGGATGGGCACCCACGTGCTGAAATTACATTAGCCACCCTGTGGGGCTTGCTTTCCACAAAGTTTGGATACAGAGCTAAGGGTTTTTATGTCCATTCCTGCTTCAAGAACAAGGCCAGTGCAGCTATAGATGTCGGACGTGGTCCCCTAGCCCTCAATTGATGCTCTAACTCATCCCATAAATGTTCGATAGGGTTTAGGTCGGGACTCTGAGCAGGCCATGGAAGCCGCTTTACAGCCATATCTGTATATCACTGCTGGACAGAGGCTGAAACATGGCATGGAGCATTGTCATCCTGAAAGTAACTATCGTCCTTTTCAAGCATTTGCCAGAGAGTAGGAACAACCTGATTATCCAAAATATCTTTGTAGCCTTCGGAGTTCAAGATTCCCGCAACAAAATGCAATGGTCCTAGGCCATACTATGAGAATCACCCCCAAAGCATGATTCCCCCACCGCCGAACTTCACAGTCGGAACGATGCACTCGGGTAAAAGACGTTCGCCCGGCATTTGCCACACTCAAACACATCCATCCGACTGGAAGAGAGTGTAAGGTGATGAGGCACGTTACACTCCATAAAATTGCTTTCCACTGCTCTACAGTTCAGTTGCGACTTTGCAAATACCACTTGAGTCTGGCGGTTCTGTTGAATGGTGAGATGTGTACAATTCCTGAAAGTGTGTTCTCAATATGGCAGCGCCCAGCTGCCTGTCTAAGTGACAAAGACTCTCACATCTCGCGAGTGATTGTTAACAGTGCTAATTGTGCGATCAGACGTATTGTTACGTAATTATCAAGAACGTGCTGAGTGCAAATCCGAGCAGAAAGATGTGCTTTTTCAGTTAGTTGTTAGTTGGGATTTCAGCCATCATGATGTGTTCATGATTGCTGTGTTTTTGAACTCCGATTCATTGTGAAAGCAAAAAGCTTCTATGATTTTGTGCTTCGTTATTGAGAAGAATCCAGATTGATCTTTCTCGATAAAACCTGTGAAATACATGTTCCAGAAAATGTATTTCGGATGATAAGCTGTTCAACGAAATTACTGTTCCATTTTAGAACGTGAGTCACCATATTGGAATTTATGTGACATGCCCAACTACGAAATGGATTTCCAAGGAAGATATCGTTCCTTCAGATCAACGGAATGCTGCAACATTACTATGTGAGTAAAGTTTCACTTTCCCAGAGCTTCGCAGTTTCTTCGTCGTGCCCAGAAGTTTGGAACTTAGTCTTTTTGACCGATGCAGTTAAGGCTTAGTTTGACCTGTAAAGAACATTTATTTAACTTATTGAAAAGTTTTGATTTTGAACTGTAAGACAATTAACGTTAAAGAAATTACCATAGCTACATTTAGTGTGCTAATCGCCTAGTTAGAACTGATGTTAACATAGTTTGATTACTTCTTGGAGTTTTCTAAATAATTACAGGAATTCCATTTCTCTTTGTGAGATTGTATTATCCTTTAAAAGAAAAAATATTTTATTTTGCATTAGTTTCTTTACTTCCTTATTAAGCCTTTTTAATTCGGGATTTTCTAGCTTACCAGTTGATGTAATTCTCTGCCGAGGAAAAGTAATTAGGATTATTTTACACTCGATATATTTATAACTGTTATTTTACTCACACAAGATCCAGTGTGCAGATGCTGAAGACACAATAATTGCATTACATTAAAAATCAAGTTAAATTAAATTAAAATAACAATAAAATAGTTGAATAAATCAAAATAAAAAATAAAGAAACAAAATATAGAACACTAAAGTTAACCCTTCTCTAATATAATAGAAATTCCAAACTGAAAAATAAAAGTGAGTATAAAATAACTAAAACAAAAATAATGACATAAATGACAACCAATTACAGTAAGCCAATGTCAGCCAGAAATCAAACTAGAAACATTGAAAATATTTATTTACAAGTATTTTTTTTTGGAATAAACATAAAAATGTGGATGACTACATACTGACAAAAGAAAGAAGGAAGAAAAAAAAAACTTTACAGATTTTACTTTATTTTACCATGAATTAAATCGCATATTAAGTAATTTTGACTTTTTATATGAATTATTATATTTTATATTTTATCTAATTGACTAAAATTTTTATTCAAATTCTGGTGAAGCGCTCCGGTGGTGTTTTCTTGACCTCTGTATACCGAAAACTTACATTTGCTGGTATTACCTTAAATTATAATTCATTTGTCCCTTTGTCATTCAAAATTAATGTAATAACAATGTTAGTTTATAGAAGCTTTACTTTATCAAGCTCCCTTGAGCTTTTCAATCGAGAAATCGATACAATTACGTCAATTACATCCGTTACTCAATAATGATTACCCCATTGAATTTATTGACCGACACATTAAAAATACCCTGGTGCGTTATTACAACAATGACGTAAGCTCTGAACTCGTAATGTCCCGTAAATCATTTGTATCTTTTAATATTTGTGTTAAGTCGAGATCTAGAACCCCTATAGCAGTAAAGTTCAATGTTATAACCGGCGGTCATTCTTCTAATAAGAGGGGTAGTGTATGTCCTCTGGTGTTTACAACATAAGTGCCATTATATTGGAGAGACCAAAAGGGATATTACCGACCCCGTCGCTGAGCACCGAAGGGCCTTCGACACTAGAAATGACGATTATTTTTTGTACAGGCATGCAAGTGCTCTCTCTCACGGTATTGACTTTTCAAATGTACGCATTTTAGCTAGGTCAAAAATGGACTTCGTTAGAAAATGCATGGAGACATAAATCATTCTTACATCTCCTGGAGCATATAATGTGTCATTATCAGTGCCAACGATGTCAGAGTATGGATTGCTTAAAAATAAAAAAGAGAAAAGAAGCAAGAAGTTAGCTAGCAGACGATTGTAAGCAGTTCAACAATAATTCCCCTCAACGTTTTTAATTTTTAATTTTAATTTTATTTTAATCTTATTTTAGTCAATTTTCAATTATTTTTAGTTCTTTTATTTTATTTTAGTTCAAGTTGTTTACTATCATATGTTTTTATTTCTAATCACAAAATTTTTTTTTCTTATTTTCAAAGCTTTTTATCTTAATTTTCATTTTATTTTTGATAGCTTTCCTTTTTTTTAAAAAAAAAATTCCTTTTATTTTATTATTTTTTTGTTTTGTTTTTATCCTTTTAACCTTTAATCCAAATATTTCTGTGATTGATTCACCAATCACTATGTACGAAGTTAGAGATGGATAGGAGAAAAAAAAATTCTCCTCATGTTTTATATCACTGTCAGCACATCGTTTTTAGTTTGCTTTGTATTAGTTTATATTTTTTAGTTCCTAATCGGCCAAAGAGATATATCTATCATTGTGATGCTGATAGTCTTTTGGTCCCTATCGCTGGAGAACGCAGTTACTTCACTTCTTAACTTAAGAGGCACTCAATTCTCGGGCTTAATAAATCTTCCCTCTAACTTGGGCACTCTGTCCCATATAAATTTACTGTCCATGCGTACTTCTGTATAATCTGGAACGCCGTCCTTCTGGTGCTCTCCGCCTATTGCTGATATCTCGTGCACCCTGTCACTTTGCCATATCGCTGTGCGCTATCACTGTGAGTCACTAGCACTCCGTGAACCTGTGTGCGTACTTGTGCTCTGAGCCATGTGCACTCTCCTTCCTTTTTCCTTCTCTTCCTCTCTTTTTACGAACGAGGCTGTCAGCTGTTTAAATATCTTCACCTGACGTCATTGACGTCACCTATGCAAATTTTCCATTGCATAATTTTCCAAATAATAAAAACTTTAAAAATAAAGGTTCAAGCAATTAAAAATAAAAAAGAATACTTAAAATAATTTTAGTTAAATTTTATTTTAACTAAAATATCGTAGATTTCTTCTACACTTTCATTACTGATGCAACTTTGATAATTACTGTTTATTATATTTGTAAAAATATAATCTATATTAGTAGCAGTTTCTTTAACAGTTGTTTTTCCGTATCTAGTTGTATCAAATAAACAATTTTTAAAGCCTGTATAATCTAAGATTTCTAAATAAATTTTTAACTTCATTATCTTCCTCAATTTTTTTATAAATCAATATTTATATCTCCTAGAATGATGCAGTTTTACTTTATCTAACTCTGTATAAATTGTTTTATTTTAAGATTAGGAGGCCAGTATATTATTAGCAAGCTATTCTATTTTTCCAACTTTCTTTATCGATCACAATACTTCAACATTCGAAATTTGTAGTATTTATATTATTTATATTGTAATTGATATTCTTTATGATATGTAGAATAATACCTCCAACTCTTCTTTTATCTCGTAAGTTACAGTACATATTCCAATTATCTATATTATACAGATTTATTTCATTTATTTACTTATTTCAATATTAACTTCAGTCAGTCCAGACACTGAAATATTATATATATTATTATTATATTCAGACACTGTAATTGTTTTTTGTTTTTTTTATATTTTACATAATAAAATCTCCCAATTTTTTCTCAACGATTTAATATCAAGATGTACAACATTTAGACACTGTTTCTAATTTTTATCATCTTTTTTTTTTTACATTCATTTAATTTCCATTCATTTCTGTTGTGTAAATATAATTTAAATAAGCAATTATCACAAGGAACAATTGCATAGAAGGAATCCAGATGTACAACAATCGCAAGCCGAAAGCTCACGGCAAAGAATCTTGACTTCAGACCAATTGTTCAAAGCAACAATTGAAGACTCGTGATTAGAGGAACTGTGTGTCATTGTAATGGAGGCTGCCATGTCTGATGAGAGGCAGTTCTGATTTCACCATGAATAAATGCATTTCGGAAAGCCGTTGGTTCTCTTAAGGCTCAGGAATCAACGATGGAATCTTTGGCAATTTTATTCGATCAAAAGAAAAGGATTTGTGTATCGAATTAATGCAAGGAATTTATCGAGAGTTGAAATAGGATTTTCAATCTTCATATGCCAAAGGAACTAATCTCAATTTGTGATATTTTTCAGGAGTTGTTTTATTGTCGCCAGGCAACGGAACTTACGATGAGATTAGGCTTATGGAAGGATGTTCTAATTACGATAAATCTTCAAAGATGAAAATAATGTAAGTCAATTTATTTTCATTTTAATTCAGCAGAAAGATATTTTATCGGAAGAATCGAAATGCCTATTCTTGATTGTATTTAACGGCGTTTAAAGATTAATCAAGAATTTAAGAAAGATAAAGACTAGTCCAAGCTTTAAAGTAATTTGTTAAAGGATTAATCAAGCTAAAGATTAAAGATTTATAGAAAGTTCTTAGCTAGCAAAGCGCAAGGATTTATCAAGATGATAAAGTTTTTATAAGTAGAAGATTTAATCAAGATATTACGGACTAAGTTTAATGATAAAGAACGTTCATTAATAAAAGGTGAAATCTTATTAATGTAAAGTATAGATAGGTAAAAGGATCAAGCGAATTCTTTTCCGAGGACTTTGTTAAACGTTAAAGAATTTTGTTTAGAACTTAAAGGATAAGTTCTCAGTCTTATGAAGACGTATAAAGAAAGTATTAAAAGTTTAAAATAAGATTTGCATTTTAGAAGAAAGGTCAAGTGTAAATGAACTTTTAATAAAGTGGATATTAATACAAAGATCTGTTAGTTAATATTCAGGCTGATACTATACAAGTGTTAATGGAAGAATAAGAATAACCGAAGAAGAATTTGTATATATATAAAGGAACTGATTCATCGTTTTGTAAATAAATTGTTATTGATTTAACGTTGAGTGTAAAAGTATTTATTTACTCTGCTAAAGTAGTTAAGTATTACAGTTATTCAATCAGGGTTATTTTAGGGCTCAGAAGATCAACCAAGAAGGTTACAACTTTATGACGTGTAGCAGTTTACAGTAAACAGGTAAAGTTTATTCGCCCTGATTAAGGACCAAAGTAAAGTTCCAGAATACATCGAAGGTATTAGGGTTACGAATCCTATCGCATACGGTTAATGATTTAGTTAATACTTCGTATCGAAAAAAATTTATTCTCTACCACAATTTTTAAATACAATAGTATTAGGATATATTAATAAGCTTTCAATATTTTTATAAAGTAATTCAAGATCCATGATTTTGTTTGTGGTTTGTTTGTTTTTTTTTGTTAATTAATTTTTTCCAAATCTTCAATCTCTTCAATTTTTAAGATATTTGTATTTTCTGCTTTTCTAATCGAAACAGATTCATTTTTTAGGCATTCAAATTTCATATGTTTCTCCTTTGCTTTAATTTTTGTTTTCCAAAGCAAGATTTTCTGGTTTTTGGTTAAGTTATCATTGATAAAGATAAATGTCTAATCTCCATTTTCAATAATATCTTCATTTCTGATTTGTTGGTTCCTCTTCTTTTTCCATCCATTCTACTTTTTTGCTCTACTTTTAATGATTGGTTTGACTTTCTTATTATTAAATGGGGTATCTTATGCACTGATTCAATATCCTTGGGATAATGCTTTATATTCAATTTGTTTGCCACATCTTTTATAATTTCATGTTGTTTCTCATTAGTATCTTCTTTGATATTCAATATTTCAATATTTCTTTTCCTAGATTTAGTCCAGATAGACTGAATCAAAAAAGGACAATCAGCGGCATAAACCTATGTAGTTCGAAAAGTTTCAGAATTGTGTAGGGGTAGGTACCCTGAACAACGTCAAATAAAGTCCCCTTGATTACAGGCGCCGCGGGGGTTGGAGGGGGGGGGGTTAAATGTCCCTGTTTTCAGTTTTTCGCTCGTAACTCGAAAACGTTGCGCCCAGCGACAATATTTACAGAATGAAATTAAAGCTTAAATTTCCCACAACTTTGTTCTTATACATAACTAAGGAAAAACTCATGGTTTTCAAGATATACTCAACAAAAGTAAGTAATTTATATAAAAAAAAATTACGACACGTTTTTCATCAAACTTACCTTTCTAGGTCCTCACTTGTTCGTTTCACAGAAACATCGTTAGAACAAAAGTTGTAGAGCATTAAATTTCCTTTAAGAATATATATAGATACATATGTACATTTACATTGAACACGTCAAGAGGTACAGCGTTGAAAAGATTTTTGCGTTGATAAGATTTTTGCCGAAAATAGTAATTTGGTGAGAAAACTGCTCCGTTCTGTTTTTCATCAATGAGGGCAATAAATGTCTACATTAAAGTTTAAATATGGTTCATATATGTTTATATGAATATGTGTATGTGTGTATTGAGAGAATATAAATTATTATTTATGTTTAAAAAAAATATATATGTAGGGGAATTTAAATCGTACCACCTCGACATTTCCAGCCAAGTTCGTCTCCAAAGAAGGTAATTATTCAACGGCTAATAGCCTCGTTCTGCAATTTTGTACACGTGTTCAGATTCATACTGATGTGTGAAATGAAAAGCGAAGGGGGACTAACAAGAGGAAGAGTTTTGACTGATTCTGTATTGGCTTACTGGAAAGGAGGTGCTCGCTGTGCTACTTCCATACGTTCGACACTGGAGATATTTGCCGGATTCCATTCAATAAGTGGAGAATAGCAAGTTGACTTTCAACATTCACGTATAAACAGAGACATCCAGGATAGGAGAAAGTTTGCTGATTGGTTGGCAGGCCATCCTCCTTTTGTTGCTCGTGATTATATCATGTGTCTCTCAACCGGAGTCATAGGCAGCAACAACATCGATTGCCACAAAGCAGCGGAAATTGGGTCCCATACAAAGTCGACATTCATTGGAATAAACTTTGCGAACATAAAGCAATCTAAGAAGAATAGAGTGGTCCCTTTGTCTGCTGTGGGTAGTACTATCAAAGTGAACAACGAAACGATGATTGTCGACCCTTTGGTGATATTTCAAAGAACACTTATTAACAAAAAAACAGATGAAGATGTAGAAGACCTCCTGAGATATGAGCTATCTCCATACCCGATGACTCTGTTTGATGAAGGGTTTATCAAAAAAACTAAGAAGTCCGCTCTAACACGACGAATTCCCTCCGTGCAGCACTTCAGTGGACCTCAAAACAAGTTACACAGTAGTGGATAGCGGCTTTCTCATCTGTCGAGGCAAGTGGAATGTCGGTATCAATTTCTCTTCCATCTGCAACCAGTACATATCATACATCGTAAATCATTACGGTGACAACTCGGCTGTTGTGTTTGATGGATACGACGACGTGAATTCCATAAAAGGCACCGAACAGAAGCAGAGAGGAACAACTAAATTTTCGGTGGAGGTCAACGTTTCAGAGAACGTTCTTGCTAACAATAAGCAGGAAAACTTCCTTGCTAATGAGAAGAACAAGACCAAGCTGATAGACCTGCTGGTGATGACCTTGACTAGGGATACAGGCGACTACCGCCACAGGAGATGCTGATGTTTGTATTGTAAGATGTGGCTTTCATAAGATGACTTTTCATTCATCTGTTGTTGGATTGGAGAAGATATAGATCTACGTCTCACACCACCATACGCAAACATATAATTCTTAAAGCCTGGATGAGAAAATATCGATACCAAATTATTCTCAACCTCAGAATTGCAGAAGCTCCCGTTTACTGGATCGATCCTCTTCATCCACAGCTTCACAGGGCCTGACGCAACTTGCGCCATCTTCGGTAAAAGCAAAGCGTCTATCCTCAAGTGCTTCAACAAAATGCCGAGGGAAACTAAATTCGTAGCTAAGGTATTTCCAAGATCAAACTTCAACACGGGATACTATTGCCAAAGCTGGGGAGGAGATGTTCCTCATCATGTACCAGGCCCCTTCGAACCAACACGATTTGAACATTCACCGTTATAACTGCTTTGTGAAATCCTCCACCAAGGTGAGGGCCAATGTAACTTCCTTGCCACCAACCAAAGGTGCAGCACAACAACACTCAGTAGAGTATACTTAGAAATGCAGATATGGCTGGGTAAATCTCTCGATCCAGAACGGTGGGGATGGGTTCGAAATGATAGCGGAGTCCTCAAACCCATCAAAACATCAGACCCTCCTGCTCCCGCCAGAGTCCTTGAATTACTTTTTTTGCCGTTGTGCTACCGGCTGCGGTAATAGATGTGGTTGCAGAAAAGCCGGTATCCACTGTTCGTTAGTTTGTTAAATGCAGTTATGATGAAATTCATTTTTACAGTTATAACATATAACTTCTTGTTCCATCATTTTCATAAAGCATGCAACATGGAGCTGTAATCACGTTTTGTTTACATCTTTACTTCTCTAGGTGAATACTTGAGATAGTCCTTTCCGCAGAAAATCAGAATTTTTATTTCGTCTACATAACGAATCCAAAAGGATAATAAAATGCATTAATTTCATTTGAAAGAGAGAGAAAAACAGAACAGAAAAGCGAAACTAATTAAATTTCAGAATTAATAAACTCTTCTCAAAACATCATAAATATCTTTAATAACTTCTTAAAAACTCCACTCTTACAACGATTGACGATATTTCGTGGGCCTCACCGGCTCCACTTTATCAAGCCTTTTTTAAACCTCATGGGAAGAGAGAATATTCCCTCCTTCCCAATACCAACATAATAAAATAATAAAATACAATCAAGAATTCGAAAGACGTGAAATAATAAACAAAAACGTGAAAAACAATAATGTTCATATCTCGTGTCCAAGTCATTGTCCTAATAATTGTTCAAATAAATGTAATTTAAGATCGTTATCTTCTTTTAAAATATTATTTCCAATCCTAAACTTTCTTCAAAAGCAAACTTTCATCTCTTCATATGCTAAATATGCTAATTCACTGATCTTTATTACAAAATTTGTTTTTATTAAAAAAAAACCCATACTTTTAGCAGCGATATTTTGCAGGGTAATAACTTTCCCTGCTTCTTCAGCTATATTTTGAAAAAACTAAAACCAAGGTAGTTATAACAAAGAATAAGTCCTATACAATTACACTATGAACCTTATTGTTTTGTTGTATCAAATTATTATTCAAATTATTATTCAACTTATTATTCAAGAGGCTAAAACAAAATATAAATTTAAAAAACAGACTCATTTTCAACCATTATTCTGAAAAAAAATTAAAGTAAAGACTCTTTTACCAGACTAATTTTATCAATTTTAATTTTTTTATCAGAATAATGGTTGAATAATGTTTTTTAAATTTATTTTTTGTTTAACCGCATTGAATAATAATTTGATACACTATGAACCTTATTCTTTTGTTGTAATTGTATAGGAGTTATTCTTTGTTATAACTGCCTTGGTTTTAATTTTTTAAAAATGTAGTCTGAAGAAGCAGGGAAAGTATTATTACCCGACAAAATATCGCTGCTGAAAGTATGGAGTTTTTTAGTAATAAATAAATTTTGTAAGAAACTTTCTATGTTTTAGAACCCATGCGAAGAACTTCTATTTAGCTTATTTAACAAAAAAAGAAACTGTTTTTAAAAAATGAAAATTAGTTTGCATTAATGGATTGTTTAATACGATGATATCATTCCTTTTACCATTATTGAACGTATTTCTGAAATAATAAAACATTGAAAAACCAACTTTTCTCTATGAATTGAAAAATAACAATTTTGCTTCACAGATGTTGGAAACCACCTTCACGTCAACAAACCTTTCAATACACCAAAAATCCAAAATAAATATTTTAGCAGAAGAAAATAAATGGTAATTTAAAAATTAAAATTCTTAATTTGTTATTTTTCTTTCTTGAAAGAAATATTTATGGATAATTTAATTTCGCTTCATTAGGTTGAAAACATCGTAAGGTGAGAGTTTTTCTAAAAGACTAATTCCAAAATTCTAACTAACATGATATTTCTTAATTTAAAAAAATAACTTAAAATCTGGTGATTAATTTTCTAATTTCTATTTATTAATGGTACATTTCACTTTTTTTACGCATTTATATTGTCCAATTTGACATTTCTATGTATTTATGATGATTTTCTTTTGGCTTTTAAATGAATTTATTTTGTGCAATTTGGCATTAAAATAAATTATAAATATTAATTCCTTTTTTGCCGATTGGTTTTGATTGTATTTCTTTATTCTAACTGTATCTAACTGTATTCTGACCCAATATGCAAACGTTAATTAATTAACTTATGTAAGTAAAACATTTTTTTAAAAAAACCTGAAAATTAATTACAAATAAATCCGTTGATGATACCATTAATTAAAATGTTTATGATACCATTAATTAAAATGTTTATTAGGAGCTTATTAAATCCTAATTGAATTGTTGAAAATATTTATGAATAAAACAATTCAGAAACTTACTATTCTATATGGCTTCTAAATAAGGGTAAAACTGGATGTACGGTTACAGTTAACAGCTAATGATGTTTGTCATCTACTGCCGATCTGTTCAAATTATATCAGTCAACAATATGGCAGTTCGTCACTAAAAAATCAATATTACGATCATATTCTTACAAAACAACATGTGACTGTGTTGAAACTAAATTAACTCTGATCATAAAATTAAAGATTGCAAAATCAATATTACAAAACTGCGAAAATGTAGCCTCTGTGTAGTCATAGAAACAATTCATAAAAACGCATGAGTCATATATTAATGAGTTGAAAATAGATTAATTCGTAAAATTCATTTTGATAACTTCTTAGAAAATATTGTTGTTCAATCAATGAAAAATAAAGTTACAACTGACTTTCAATTCTGGAAATCCTGAGATACGTTTTGTTAGATATGATGCACCTTCGTATGTATATAACTTGTTTTCAAGTTTTAATATCACAGGACACTACAGTTTTGCCTTCAAAAAAATGGATCACAACTGTTAGATGTAGAAGAATCGCCATAATGGAGAAAACGATTGCCTTTATTAACTGAACGTAGAATGAGAGTTGTTGATAGCAGCAACATCACGGAAACGGCTATTGTTCTTAATTTATAGATTTGTAAAGATTTTATTTATTGTAAAATAAATAAATGATTTCTGTTCAAAAATTATTATTTCAACGCTTGGTCCTTAATGGGTTAACCATTATAACCCAATGTTTTGTTTACATAGATTTGTAAGTAATTATTACAATTTTGTAAAATTTGATCAAAAACGTTTTAGATTAAAATTATTGTATAATTATAGATAGAACGTTTTATATATTTTCTATATCTAAAACAAAATTGAAAATATTCAAATCTTTATTAAGTTTTTTTTTTACTTTAGGCAGGAAGAAAATCGAATCATTTTTATTGTCAACTACATTCAGGAATTATTGTATTTTCAGTTTGAGGTAATAAATTTTATATTCTACAAAGCTCAGAGTATGGGATATTCTCATCAGAAGTTATTTACAAGATGCACACATTGATGTGGATCTTTATTACTGTATTATTCCGACATTAATGATCATGTAACAGAGTATTGCATGACAAATACAAAAAAATATTCAATCCTGCAACAGAACATAATATTGTGAAAATAAACTATAATAAAATTTATTAATCAGGAGGAATCAAATAATAGTAGATTGCTATGAAACATTCTATTTTTATTTCGAGCTAATGTGTCCCGAGCAATAAGTCAGATTATTTGGAAGATAATATTTTATTATTCTTATTAAAGTATTTCTAAAATAGTTTTAAAACATTTTTGTTAAGTGTAATTAGGGAATTCTGCCTTTTAATTTAACTAAATTCCTTCCTTAAAAAATAAATATTTATTTTCGTTAAACAGCAAATAAATATTTAATAACAATTAAATTGCATATCGTAAATACTGGATATTGACCATAACATAGAGCAAAACTCTCATAAGACTTAGCGATTTTAAAATAAAAGCTTAAGATGTATTCATGGGGTATTCATAAGATTCATGCGGCAGATATGTCAGAATCTGGGTTAGAATCCCGGCATGGGACTTAGGTGTTTCTACTTTCTTCTTCTGTCTTTTGTCTGTTTCTATCGGTATAGTGTGAGCCAATACGTATGGTGTAAGAAGCAATAGGGGCGATAAAGACCACCCCTATAGAGGGCGATAAAACAGCAAAATTTGCATATTAGGATGATTGAGACCTAGATTTGCTTAGAAAAGTAGGGTTTTAGGCATTTGAGACCAAAATTAACGTAATGAAAAGAAAAATTTAGGTAAATGAGGATGTTTGTGAGCAAAATTTACATATTCGGATATTAAAACAAAAATTTGCATGTTAGGGTACTTGAGATCTGGATTTGCATACAAGTGAGATCTGGTAAGGCGTTTGAGACCAAAATTTACTCAAGAGAAACATAGGATGATACAGACCAGCATTTATGTACTCCATATCTTAATTTGCGTAATTAATGAGTATTGGAATAATTGAAAGAACCTGGGTTATAGTATATCAAACTTCGCGAAATCGCTAGGAGAATCGATTGGTGGTGATTGGTTTTCATATTGATCGTCTAATGAAAAGAAAACCGCGGTGTAATATATCAGGGAACGATTGTTGGCAATAATATTAATTGACTAATGAAAGGAAACTCGGGTTTGTGATATTTTATTGATGTAACTCTTAAGATTTTAACCTTTTCTTTAAGAAAATAAATTTAATTATATTTTTTTATTCTTTTTAAGAAAAAAAAAGTTTCATGCTGATACAGAACTTTTTTCATTTTTTTTTATTACAGACAGTAAAAAAGGATTACAGGGTTAAATATGAATTTTCTTATTCAATTGAATGGTGATGAAATGAGAATTTTAGAAGCATAATTTACATTTCATGAAACTACTAAAGAGAATGCATTGGTGAGGGGAATTTTTGAATGATTAGGTGATCACATCATTAGTTTTATGAAAACGGAAAAAATAGAGAATGCACAAATTAGTTTGCTCTCACTCATTGAGCCATCATCGTTCTGAGCTTGATCATCGAAGCTAAATCTGGCTAATGAGTCTTAATAAGGACGAAACAGCTGTCCCAGACTGCTGTCGATGATGGCTCAATGTGTGTAAGCAAACGAATTTGTGCATTCTCTATTTTTTTCCGTTTTCATGTTACATTTAATGCACGTTAAACCTTCTTGCATACATCATTAGTTTTAAGAATATGTATTATTTCTTTTTATGTTTAAGTTTGCTTTATGTGTTGAATAAGGAAATTGCAGTCGACGTCTTCATTATAAGTTTGGTTATTTTTATTTGGTCTATAATCTAATGTATTAAATGATTTACTAATCAAATCACTGTGTTTACCATCAACTTGAATCACTCGAAACAAAGGAGCAAATGTGTCTCCGACGGGAGATGATTCAATAATATCACAATAAACAAAAATGTAATAAAATCCAAAACGGCAATCAATCGATGACGGCACGTCATATTCTCCATCGTTAAAATTAATCTGATTTAAGAATACTTAAAGATCTCCTAAATGTTTAGTTAAATGTAAACTATATGGTTCTAAAACAGTAACTGTGATACGTTCGGTCATAGGGCAAAATTCAAAGAAAACGCATCGTTTTTCAGGATCAGGAACACGTTCTTATCCATACTGAACTTCATCATTCGCATTTAGATATTTTTTTATAACTGTGGATTCGAATAGTAAGCCGGAGGAACGTTAAACGTTTTTCTATTCCTGCATCCTCATCATTAAACAATTGAATATAAAATGTAAAAGAATGATTAACATAAATTTTTTGAATCGAGGATTGTTCTCAGGCAAACACTGGTTCTGTGACTCGAACATAAACTACATTATTTATTGTCTTTGCTTTCAATAAATATTCCAATTGTAATGGTGAAAAACCTAATTGAATATCTATTTCTCTAGGAAGCCATATTTCAAAATATTGTGGATTCACTGAAATGGATGCCCGCCATTGGGGAATGCCTGTTATAACTGATTGTTGTGCAGTGAAGGTGTTTCCTAATCTCGCAATGCATCGAGGGGATGTTTCCTCTTTGATTGACACCGTTTGTAAGTCTTTCATAAAGGAATGGGTTGGCGAATATATTTTCGTAAAGACAAATTCTTTTTTCAAAACGGTAAGATCTTTATTCTTTATTTTAAAATTTCCACCCGTTTCTGGGATTAAATTATATCACGTGTATCGATAATATAATTCTGTCAAACAAACTTTATATGGTTCCGTTAATTCAATACGTCTTGGTAATTTTGTGGGGTAAAACTAGTGAGCGAATTCTCCGGAAAGTATTCCATATTGGAATTGGAAGGTAATGTTAAATAAAAATTATCTGCCGTAATTATGAGTAATTTTTTTAAATCAAGAACAGGAACCCAACTATCAAATTCTTTTGAATAATTCTTTTCTTTCTCTTTAAGAAATTTTTCAACAGGATATAACTTGTTTTGTCTTTATGTACCACTTGTAATTCAAAAGCATAAAATGTACCGAGAATGGGTTCATTTTTATAATCCATTAAACGATAAACGATTACGATTCTATTTTTCAACAATTTGAAAGATTTTCAAGGTCCAACCTCCTTCGTATCCCTCTTTAAATGGGCGTC
>JAFIDM010081463.1:9760-33832 GCA_023159025.1 Thereuonema tuberculata | reverse complement strand
TTGAACGTGGTTCAGCTACTGAACTTCAATGGTGCAACCGGCCATTAAAGTGTAATAATCTTTGTAAGAATCCTTCATTTATCGGTGTGCCTGGTTTCAAGTCGTATTTTAAAATTTTCATGACACAGCTGTACTCTTATAAAAGTAAATAAAAACACTTACTCTACTGTCCGTCGAGTAAAATGGATTTCGTGTAGATTATTAGTCCTCTTTGATGCTCCAATCTGATAGGGAATTTATCGTCTATTTTCAAGACTCGTAGAAATTCAACATGGCGTCTGTTCCATCCCGAAAAGGCATCCTGTATCTCATCAAAATGGCCGTCTGAGAAAAGCTACAAATAAACGTTAATAATTTTAAGTACTATGTCGTAATTATTGCTTTCGAAGAATGTTCAATGTTCATTTCCTTAGTTAAATTTAGTACTTGAAGCAAAATTTACTTAGCTTGATTCTCGCCATATTATCTATGGACATCTTTCTTCAGATAATCCAAACTGTACTCCTTCCTGTCCTCTTCGCCACATCTTCCAGAAGGCATTTTAACAAAACCAACTCATCTCGTTTTTGACTTCCATCCACATCTCGTGAATCAACAATAGCAAATAAACAAAAACTACGAGGGTCATTCGGAAAGTAAAGAATGTTTTTTTTTTATTTTGAATTTTTTTTATTACAGCCAAAAAAACTTTTTTTAAAACATACCTGATACTTAAACTACTTTTCTACATAATCGCGTACAAATTTAAACACTTGTCGTACCGTTTCACCAATTTTTCTGAGCCTTCTGCATACTCAGTTGCCTCCAAGTTGTTTAACCATTCACTAACAACCTCTTTCAGTTCTTTGTCACTTCCATACCGGATCCCATCCAAAAAGTCCTTCAGTTCAGGAAACAGATGGAAATCACTTGGGTCCAAGTCCGGGCTATAGGGTGGATGTTCAAAAAGCTCCCATCGAAACTGTTGCAGTATGTCCGTCGTCAATGCAGCAGAATGCGGCCGTGCATTTTCCTGCAAAAGCATAACGCCGCTAGATAACAATCCGCGCCGTTTGTTTTAAATGGCGCTGCGAAGTCGGTGAGGTGTCTGACAGTAGACCGCTACATTTATGGTCTCCCTTCTAGGCATGTAAGCAATGAGTAGAATACCTTTCGATCCCAGAACACTGTAGCCATAACTTTTCTGGGGCTCAAACCTTGTTTTGCGTTTTTCGGTTTTCATGGAGAACGGGAATGATGCCATTCCATTGACTGGCGTTTCTGGAGAAATATGTGAAATCCAGGTCTCGTCACCAATAACAATGTGGTTCAAAAACTCATCGCCATCTTTGTCTTATCGACTGAGAAAAGTTAGCGCAGCTCCCATTCTTTTTTTTGTGTGTGTTCTTTTGTACCCACCTTGCACAATTTTTTTTGTAACCTAAATCACCACTAACAATTTCATAAAGAACAGTTCGTGAAATTTCAGGAAAGAACGAACTTAGTCCATCTATCGTAAAACGCCTGTCCTGTTGAATTTTTTCCTCAATCTTTGATTTGAGTTCGTCAGTCGCAACTGAAAGTCTGCCCGAGCGTTCTTCATCGTGAACATTCGTCCTTCCGCCATTTAACAAAATGCATCATTTTCGACTCTGATGCTTTTGAATGTTTTGCTAAAGGACTGATGTGGTTGAAGCAACAGACTGACTCTGATTCCACAGAATTTATGCTACTGAAACAATTTCGGGACAGAATGTGGTATAATCTGTTAACCAACAAAAATATTCAAGAGGAATATTAAAATACGTACATTTAAAATCCCCTCGCAGAGTTGAGGACTGATCCCAATAATCTATCAATAAGGCCTTAAAGGAAAATCTTGCAAGAGATAATAATCACTTATCAAGAATCAAACATAAACTTGATTCTTAAATACGAATATATTTCAACTTTCTATATACAAATATGTTTGGTAACGTTGAGAATACAAAACATATTCATGTAAGTCTGCTTTGACTTTCGGCTCAAAATAGAACATAAAATTATTAAAGTCTTTGTAATACAGTTCCTTCTTTCTATGGACTAAATACTTCTTCCAATTAAAGTTAATCGGCTGTATTTACTTAAGCACTCCTTTATATCAATGTTCAAAGCGTTCTAGCTTCTACAAACTTCAACAATGAAATTTTCTCGCGATCTTCCCAGAAAAACCCAAATAAAGTACATACTAACGACGCCTTTCTTCAGATAGTCCAGGAATTCGGTGAATCGCCGTATCACTAAATGTAGACCTACTAGACTTGAAGTAGATTTCACTTCTTGTTGATTCGAACTGGGAACAATATGGCGTCCTTCATTCCATGTTTGTTCAATGGACATTTAAACTACGATATCCCCACGGTAACACATAAACACTAGGGATAAATATTTCCGTGATTTCGTACCAATTGATTGATACTTCAGCTTACGAACTATTCAGGAACTTTTCACTAAATATATATTGCATACTGGAGGCAGTATACAACATAACTGGAGAACACATATCGTGAAGCACACACTACGGAAAACTTCAAGTTAATTCACTCGTTGTCTCACAAAGTTATTCCATCGCCATCACAACAATCTCGCGATAACAATTGACTATCAACTTACATTCAACAAATGACATACTATCATTGTTGTAGATGACACTATCTTTGTTGAACATTGAATAGGAAATGGCGATCTATTTTATCACTTATCAGTAATCGCTATTTTTTAACCTGAATTTGATCGTATGAAATGTTAATGTGTGGAAAAGGCAGATAAGTACATTACTTTGATTTTATTTTATTATTTTAACATTTAATAAAATCTGTCTTCCACACCACACAGAGCGGCTAAACAACTTCAGTCATGCTTACGGCAGAGCAAACTTCCGTTTAAGCCAATTTAAAGTATGTATCGTATATCATATAAACATTTACATTGTTTTTTCTGACTTGTGTGACATCTATTGAACAAATTTATTGTTTATAATTACAGTAATATAATTAAAAACATCACATTTAGTTATTTTGTACATGTGTACATGTGTACATGTGTACATGTTTAAAATCCAGAGTAAAAATTTTTGCGGTCTCCTGACGGCCATTTTTAAGTGCTCTCTTTTATCCTGGATTTTCGATTTACCAACGGAGGTCCGGTACCAACCACTTCGCTTAATCGAGGTTCTACTGTGTAATATTTATTTGGGTATTCCATGTGAAAGAGCATGTAATGCACGCTGATAATTTTTGTTTTGTTTTATGCGACAACAACCTGGGAGTTAAAGGCGGGCGGGCGTCGGGCTGACCCCCCGGCCCCAACTTCGTCCCGTTGGTCTAGCTGCGGGAGCCTGACCTCCCGTGATCCCACAGGCCAGCCATGGCCTATCGAAGGGAGAAACTTTTTTATGCGACAACAAACAACAGGTATTTAAATTTAAAAGATTTACTGCAATAATTAATTACAGAAATGATAAGTACAAATAGATTGTTTCAATTTGAAACAATGATTCAGTACAATAAAGTTCTAGTCCTTCAGTTATAATCTGCTTCGTGCAGGCCTCTTCAAATTCCACTCACGAAATTCTATCTCATTTATTTTCGCACTCTCGTAATTTATCAACTCGATAAATACTTCCAAAATAATAATTTAATATCTTCTTAATAAATCACAATTGATGAAATATTTAATATTAATGCTCACTTCACTAACTTCAAATAGATTCACTAATTCACTACTTTGTTGAATTAATTTCACGCACTTAATTTTTCGTTGCACTTAATTTTAATGCTTTCCGCATTCACTAATTTCTGGAATGAATCTCTTAGATTCACTACTTGTGACTCTACTAATATTCCTTTCATTAATTCAATAATATGTTTACTGTATTAATTTTAGTTTCATGTAGCACACACAAAATTTCCGTAGTAGTTAATTCCATGTTTTATCAATTCCCGTAGCACAATAATTTGAGGCGTACTCTTCCCTCAAAGGATAGAATTGAAAAACGTACTTACAGTAATTCGTCTAATGGCTTTTCGATCTCGGTGAGTATCCTGTAGAATTGTGCATTGAAAGGCTTTATTCACCTGTGTGATTCTGCGCTGTCTTGAGAACAATCCTTCCCATTCACTTCGTTGTAAAGGGGTTTCTTCAAGATGTCTTCTCAAGTCCCATGACTGCTTAATCATATGGCTTTGAATGTGGCGGGTTCTCTTTTCCTCCCAGCATTCAATGCGGCCTCATTCTGACGTAGTATTACTTCCTATCGTCTGCTAACGTTAATACGATTACTTCTATCTTCCCATATATCGAAATAGAATTATATATGATAATTCCTATTTCTAATCTTTCTAATAACGTCTATCTTCTTACATAACTAATTGCGGGGAAACACCATTCTTATAGAGATAACTATTCTGTCCTTCTTAGGAGCCGGTCTTCTTGTTTTTGGCCGAGTTCGGGGCTCAGTCATCCGGGGATTCTCGTTAGCTCTCTTCGCTCGTTCTTCCGATGATTTCCGTATTCTCAAATGCAGACTTCTTCTATAACTAATCTCGCCCTCTGTTTCCTAAGGAATAATTCGTACTTCTGTTCAGTGATGCGCTATTAATGAAAGGCCACTCCGTTCTTCTGTCGCGTTGTGAATTAATCTTACCCTTGTGCATTCTCTTTAGTCCAACTTCGTGTGCATACTCTTGTCTTCAGATTTCGGACCACAACCAATGCGCCTAGACTTCGGCGACAAGACTAGCTGCTCTCACCGTACTGACTTCTACATCACTGCCATCTGCTGTTCTATCTCACAGCAATACTGCTTTACTGTTCTAATGCTTAACTTTTCTCTACCCTGAGCGAATTCGGTCAGCTGATTTTATCCACAATGATCGCTGACGTCATCAATAATCTCTATGCAAATTTATTTACGGTTCGTTTTTCTGTTTGTTATAATATTCTATCTAAGCCCGAAGAAGCAGGATAAGAATTTTTCCTTCGAAATATAGTGATGATGATGAATTTGCAGTTGGAGTATTTTTGTTCATAATGATTATATATTTCATATATTTATTTATTGGAGTATTATATCTCTAGTAATACATTATTTATTTCTTGAAACTTTTTCTTTTTTTATGTGCATGTTTTCTTTCTTGCAATTTGTTATTGGTAATTTCTATTTGGAATATTATATATATTATAAAAGCGTTATTCTGTCTGTCATAAGACTTTACGTTTTTCCAATTTTGTGACCAAACTATAAGAGATAGATTGGTCATGAAAATGGATAAAATGTAGATCGTTTTAAGACATATAAATTGCTACAAAAATCTTTCGAAAAAAGTTTTTGGTTTCCAAGATGGCGCCTTTTAAAGGGCCATATTTTGACTTTTTAATTTAAACGAAAACTATAATAGTTGGAAGAGAACATTATATTGAGAAAATATTGCTATTTGAAAGTTCTATCTAACGATATATCAATCATTCACAAAAGTTTCTGCGTTTGTAAGATACTTGCAAAAATGTGATTTTTCGCTTTAAATTTTTGATGTGTGGCGCCAACCAGCAATACATCTGAGATATCCGGAGAAGCCACGACATGTTGGGAAGTCAAAAATTCTCCGACGATCTTAATATTAATTTTCTAAATAAATAAAGTTTGTTTTTTTAATGCTATGCATGCAAGTGTTCCGAAGCTAAGCGACGGTACCGGCTGTTATTATCTTTTATTATAAATCTTATAATATAAAAGCGTTATTCTGTCTGTCATTGTCATAAGACTTTACGTTTTTCCAATTTTGTGACCAAACTATAAGAGATTGATTGGTCATGCAAATTTAGAAAATGTAGATCTCTTTAAGACAAAAAAATGCTACAAAAATCTTTCGAAAAAAGTTTTTGTTTTCCAAGATGTCGCCTTTTAAAGGGTCAAATTTCGATTTTTTCTAAATTTAAACGAAAAGTATAAAAGTTGGAAGAGAACATTATATTGAGAAAATGTTGTTATTTGAAAGTTCTATCGAACGATATATCAGTCATTCACAAACGTTTCTGCGAATGCAAGATACATGGAAAAATGTGTGTGGCGCAACCCCTGGTGTGAGCCGACAACCAGCAATACACCAGAGTTAAGCGGAGAAGGCCCTAACGGGCTGGGAAGTCGTGTATTCTCCGATCTGAATATTAATTTGCTAAATGAATAAAGTTTTTTTTTAATGTTATGTGTGCAAGGGTTTCGGAGCGAAGCGACGTTACCCGTCTAGTAATCAAATAATGATCAGAGATTCTTTCGTTAATGATGTAACTTTGATAATTATGATTTATTATATTTGTAAATATATGATCTGTTAAATATATTAGTAAATATATGATCTGTTAAA
The DNA here is from genome assembly GCA_023159025.1 of Thereuonema tuberculata. Lineage (NCBI taxonomy): Eukaryota > Metazoa > Arthropoda > Chilopoda > Scutigeromorpha > Scutigeridae > Thereuonema > Thereuonema tuberculata. Next base: position 27,452 of record JAFIDM010081463.1, on the reverse strand, counting down.
TATATTAGTAGCAGTTTCTTTAACAGTTGCTTTTCCATTTCTAGTTGTACCAAATAAACAATTTTTAAAGCCTCTATAACCTAAGGTTGCCAAATACATTTTAACTTATTTCCCTCTGTTTTATATAAATCAATTTTTATATCTCCTAGAATGGTGCAGTTTTTCCACTTGTGTTATTATCTTGTAATATTTTATCTGACTCTTTTATAAATTGCTTTATTTTAAGATTAGGAGACCTGTATATTATTCGCAAACTATATCTATTTTTCCAACTTTCATTATCGATCTCAATACTTAAACGTTTAAAAGTTTTGGTATTTATATTATTTATATTGTAATTGATATTCTTTTTGATATATACAATGATACGTCCCCCTTTTCTTTTATCTTTTAAGTTACAGTACATATTACAATAGTCTTTATGATACAGATTTATTTCATTTTCAGCAATACTAACTTCAGTCAGTGCAATTATATCTAGACATTGTAATTGGTTTTTTATTTTACATAATAAAATCTCCCAATTTTTTTCTTAATAACCTTATATTAAGATGTACAACATTTAGACACTGTTTCCAATTTCTATCATCTTTTTTTTCTTTCCATTCATTTAAATTTTCTAATACAATAGTAGTAGGATATATTAATGAGCTTTCAATATTTTTATAAAGTAATTCAAAGTCCATGAATTTGTTTGTAGATTTTTTTTAATTTTTTTTTTATTAATTAATTTTTTCCAAATCTTCAATCTATTCAATTTTTAAATTATTTGTATATTTTCTGCTTTTCTAACCAAAATAGATCCATTTTTTACCCATTGAAATTTCATGTTTCTCCTTTGCTTTAATTTTTGTTTTCCAAAGTAGGAATTTCTGGTTTTTGGTTAAGTTATCATTGGTAAAGATAAGTGTCTAATCTCCATTTTCAATAATATCTTCATTTCTGATGTGTTGATTCTTATTTTTGCCATCCATTCTATTTTTTTCCTCATTTCTTTAAATTTTATAATGATTGGTTTGACTTTCTTACTATTGAATGTTGGTATCCTATGCACTGCTTCAGTATCCTGGGGATCATGCTTTATATTCAATTATTTTGCCACATCTTTTATAATTTCATGTAGTTTCTCATTAGTATCTTTCTTTGATATTTAACATTTCCACATTTTTTTCCTTAGATTGTTTTTTCATTGACTCGGATTTGTTTTCCAAATCCCTTATCCTTACATTATTTCTTTTAATTTCATATTCTTTGTTTTGTTTTTTGTTATTTTCTTCCATTTTCTGTATTTTGTACAGTGCATCATCATACTTCTCAGATAGAAATGCCAAAGACTCTTTAATTTCATTAATATCCTGGATTAATTGATCCAATACATCAAATTTTTTTAATTTGTCAAGGTCTTTTAATTTTTTTTGTATGTCTACTAGGAATGCATCTGATTCAGAGTTTTTCTCCTCTTCTGAAGAGGCAGTGTCCATAGAGTTGATGACATCTGTTTCGTTCTTCCTTTTCTGGAGATGTTGTATTTCCATTCTCTTTTTTTTGGCAGTCTTAGCTCTGTAAGTTGTTTCAGCTAAAAAGCAGTTATGATGAAATTCATTATTACAGTATAGCATATAACTTCTTGTCCTATCATTGTCATAGAGCATGCGGCACAACAGCTTTCAATTATTTTTTATTTTTTTTAGAAAAAGAGAAAAAAATTGAATGTTGATGCTCACAGTTTTTTTTTTGTTTTTTTTTCCCAAGTAAGCCGAAACTCACTTAATGTTAAATTTTCGTAGCACTTCGATTATTATAGTTGCAACGTCATCTAATTTCCAATATGGAGTCGTCTCGTTACTTTGTTACCTTCGAAATCCAAGATGGAATCATGCAGTCTTTTCTAGAAAAGGAAAAAAAAAAACTAGTAGTACAAATATAAAAAGCAAAATACAATATTAAACACAATAGATATTAATAATAGACACTCTGATTTGTTCTGCACGTTGGAGTTTCTTTGTTTCAGGTGGTTGTTGTGTTGCAACTTGAGCGGCGAGTCGCCTATGAGTAGTTGCAGGTCTTCAGGGCCACTGACGGGTCAGCATCCCAGGTCTTCGGGTTTCTGGCGTGTTTTCGACATCTGTGAAGGTCAAGCCGGTGTTATAAAAACCTACTCATCGATGTGTTTCGTAGGCCTAATATGAGAGCATATGTTTCGCTGAAATTCCTAGGCCTAACGTTGTTTTTAGAATGCAATGTTCCCTTCTAGTTATTATTTGTGTTTGAGAACGGTTCAGGATGGTCTCAAACTTGTATAAAAAATTGGATAAGGAAACTAGAATGTTAATTTTTACGAATACCGTTCTCTATCCTGGTCGCTATGTTGTATCTTACACATCTTATAATATCTTATACATTACAGTAATATTAAAGTCGAATGAAAAATAAATTCAGTTTCCCAGATACTGACCATTGATCGAAAAATAACTGAAGCATAAATGGCTCATGTTGCGGTATATAAAGAGGCAGGAATCATGTGTTGTTAATTGATATGAAGTAACAGCAGAATGGATCTATCAGCAGAGCTGAATGCCTTTGAACGTGGACTGGTCACTGGATGATATTTGAGTATTAAGTCTGGCAGGGATATATCAACTCTTCTAAAGTTGCCAAAATCGAATGGGTGATGTGCTTGTGAAGTGGAAACAGGAAGGCGCAAGCACAACAACAAGCTCGAACGGTAAGATCAGGTATTCTGACAAAGCGGGACCGTCGAGTATCCAAGAAGATAGTTCGTGTAAATAGCCATCTATAGAAACAATCATCCCTGAGATTCACAGTAGTGTTAGCACTCTAGCCAATACCATGTCTGTTCGCAGAGAGATCAGAAACAGTCGAACAGCTGTTTACAAACCAAATAAAATCTCGTTTTTTGTATTAACTTATTTAGATTTCTTCTTATTAATTTATTATTTTCTTTTTTTCTTTTATTTTTCGTAATTTATTTATTTTTATTTACTTATTATTTGTATTAATTCATTTATTTTTATTTTTATTATCAATAATTAATTTATTTTTATTCTTAGCAATTCTTTTAATATTTTTCCGAATTTTTTTATTTATTATTTTTCGTGATTTATTTATTTATCATTCTTAGTAATTTATTTATTAATTATTTTTATTAATTTATTTATTTTTACTTTATTTCATTCATTTATTTGTTTTAATTAATTTATAATTTTTAATAATTAATGTATTTCTTATTTTCAATAATTAATTTCTTTATTACTAGGAAACCTTAAATCGTTTGTTTGATCTTAAGATTCTGAGATAAATTTCTGACCACCCATGACCGTGACAGCTTTCTCAAAATCCACGAGCATGTCTAAAGAGACCATTTTGGAGACCTCATGTTTGATTGTAAGTCAGGCTGCTATTTCCTGCTAATCCACGTAGATAAACAAATGAAACTGTGAGCATCCTGAATACTATTTCTAACATTGCCATCTTATTTGTATTTCTGTGTCTTATGGTTTCGGAGGAGATAAGACCAGAAAAAAATCAACTTTTCTTTTATATTCGTAGATTTTTAATAATTTATTTTTTATTTTTAATAAATTCATTTATTTTGATTTTAGTTAATTTATTTATTTATTTATTTATTTTTGTTCTTTCTATGAAAGGGGAATTTATTTATTTATTTTTTTTTTGTTGAAACGCTGCATTTCCTAAAATATACGAATTCTTTAGACTGTGAAGTTGCATTTCAGAGAGTTTTTATGAGCAGGCAGAGGAATTTGTGGTTTTCGATATTGTTCCTTGGTGGGACATGTTTCATTCGCTTTTTCGTTGCTAAGCAGCAGTTATTTAACTCACTAAATAAATCGGCACACAGAGAACATCACCAACGCGGAAAACCCGACAGTGAACAGGTTAAATCAGCGATTCTCAACCTGTGGGGCGCGCCCCCATAGGGGGGCGTGATAAAACTAAAGGGGGGGCGCGAGTATATCGAGGAAAAAAAATCTTATTAAAAAAAATAGGTTTTTATGTTTTTTTTTTTTTGGGTTAAAAAAATTTAAAAAATTAGGGGGGGGGGGGGGGCGGCGCGATGAGAATTGTGATTGAAAATTAGGTCGCAAATACTAAAAGGTTGAGAAACACTGGGTTAAATGACTCAGAAACTGTTTCTAGATTTAATGGAAAATCATTTATTCTGTGACTTGAAGTAAATATAGAAAAATTATTTAAGAGTGATGAACAATAAAATTGAAAATAAAAAAAAAAATTAAAAAACTTGAAAAGAATTAAAAAATAGTAAGATTTACTGAAATTGAGACATATTCCACTTAAAGTCTATCTAATAGAATGCTCTTTAGCTTGAAAATACGAGGTTATTTCATCTTTATTACTGTGAATTCTAATCTGAAATAAATTATAAGGAAATCAATTCAACATTCTGAATCTGTGATAGATGTACCACTAATGGTACAATTCGCTGTTTTAGATATTGAGATGATACAAAAATACAAATACATTTATAGATATCCACTGCATTACAAATAAGGGTTTTAAAACCAAAGATGCTTCAGTTGCTACATAGTCTTGAAACCCTTTATAATCTTAAGAGCAAAAATTCTTAAGAGTACATACTATTTGATCTTTTTTTGAGTTGATACATGAAGTACGTTTCTAAACGGCTGCTGCAAAGAAAATCATTGACTATATTGTTCTTAGAATATATATCTGCAAGTTGATGAAGCTCTTCCCTATGAATGTTTTCCCCCATGTTGTAACAGTGGACTATCAATTTTTTTAGTGTGTTAATAGTCATATTTTGGCTTAAGGTATTAAAGATAACTTTATTTCTATGTCCTCACTGCACCACAGTATTCATTATTATATTAATTTTTGTTCACTGTATCATGAGCAAAGGAATGTATTACGCAATTAGATGGTCGTAATTTATTCGAAAACAGGTTTACAGGTTCTCCTATTACATGTGTTTTTTAAAAGTGAAATTGTTGCAACAAGGTTGAAAATAGGAATCGTTTGAAAGATTACGTAAATTCGTAATTCTCAATTAATCAGTCACTCTTCTGTCCATTTAAACGAGCGGAAAAGACCAAGGCTGACACTGGCCAAGGCTTATACACTAGAAAAGTGAGGTACATATGTACTCTCTGTGTCAACTTATTAAAACTTACACAGAAATAGCCTTTAATTAATGACTTTGAGAATGATTAAATTGAATGATTTAATTAATGATTTTGAGAAAGCTCAAGATAAAGCTGAAAAAACATTAAGTATCGAGTCCCTACTTAATTAAATATACTTATCTTTTATGATAATACACAGAAATTCATGATAACGATCTTCACTAATCTTTTTTACTCCTTAAACAACAATATTTCGAAAAACCTAATCGGGTTTTCTTCATCAGATTGATAAAAAAGAAATATACTATTTCTTTCTATAAGATTACATTGGAATAAAGTAAACAATCATGGACAATATAAATATCAAGTTATAATCAAGAAATGTTAAACATTCTACAAAACTTTATTATGCTAACCAACAATACTTTATTGAATATTTGTGTTGCAAAACGCAAACGTATAACATCTCTTATCTATTATTTTGTAGAATGTTTAACATTCTTTGATTGTAATTTGATATTTACATTGTTCATGATTGTTTACTTTATTCCAATGTAATCTTATAGAAAGAAATAGTATATTTCTTTTTTATCAACCTGATGAAGAAAAACCAATTAGGTTTTTCGAAATTTTGTTTTGTAAGGAGTAAAGAAGATTTATGAATAACAATATCATGAGTCTCTACTTACTTTTCATTGTTCTGTGAACATGTTGGCAGAAGATTAGGAAATCCTCTACATTTCCTGTCAAGATCTAAATTAATTATAGCGTTTATGTTGTTTGCTTGAAAGATCAATGTCAGAACATCAAATAATAATATTAATATGTATTCATCTCTGCTATAAATGAATTACGTTGAACATCAATATTTATAAGCTAATTTACTTTGAAGAATGAAAGCATTATTCATCAACTAATTAAATTAACTAAAGCCGAAATTAATATTAAAGGAAATGAATTGGTTTTTTAATGTTTTATAAAAGACTTTACAATTGTCTTTACAAAGAAATTTAGAGATCTTCGAAAACTATTGATCACAAGCTATGGATCAAAACCATTGACCTTCGAAAACTATTAAATGCCATAACAAAGTTGTAAGGTTAGTTTTAATATGGAAAAATAAAATTCAAAATAAATATTCTGGGTAAAAGTAAAAATACATGAAACCTATAATTACGTGCATTTAGTAAAAATGCTGTTTTTACTCTTCAACGATTGAAATCAAATAATATGGAAATACAATTGGACTTTTGATATTAAGAGAAGACGAAACTTGGTAAAAGTGAAGTAAATAATTTTTTTACCTTCTGATATTCAAAACGGAAATTAATAAAATTGATTAATTAATAATTAGATGCTCTTCAAGTATTACTGTCACGGTTCTAACAAGATGAATATAAATGACTAACAAGGAATAATCAGCACGTGGATGCATAATTAAAATACATGCGAATAGGTAGAACGAAATTTGAGCGCTGCGCCCAAAGACTCTTAACCCAACTTAGATTAAAGGTGTAATTAAATAAAGAAGAAAAAAAGACAAACTAATTTAGTTTTAAAAGCAATAAAGAAATATATTATACGAATAAAGGTTAAAGATACAAACAGTAAAGTAATCACATCTCTTAGATTAGTGATAAACCTTTCCCTTCCTTTTCAAAACAAACGTTTACCATTCAAGTTACCTATCCAAAAATTTAAAAACTACATATCTAAAAAACAATACATTTACCTATCTAAAAATCTAAAGACTACATATCTAAAAACTACTACGATAAAGGAAAAATGGAGCTTCGCCTCTCGTCCGAGCCTTTCCAGAGAGTATGCATCAACACATGGTGAGTGAAGGGAAAAAAAAAAAACTTCACAATCATTTGAATGATTAAACAAGCTACTCAGAAGTTAAAACAAAGGAAGGGGGACAAAGAGAAAAAAAAAACCAGGCGACAAAGTTAATTAGGGAAAAGGGCGGAAACGGACTGGCTAGGTAGGGAGGTTCTACTTACGCCGGCCGGCTAGTAAAAACAAATACATGTATAAAAGCATGGTCATGACAAAATTAGCAAGTTTACAACAATATCAATAATACAGAGAAAGATTAAACTTATTTTTAAAAGACTAATCAGATTGATTCGAATTCTTATGTCATGAATGGCTTCTCAATCAAAGTTCTCTACTCTTTACTTTTTATTCATCTATTTAGTTCTTTAATCTCTTTTTCCTTCTCACTCAAACACGATGAAAGTTTGACTCGACTTAGAGTCAAATAGGAACTGTTTATAAGCAATTTAGGAATCCGCCGTCCTAGTTCGTTTCGCTACAGGGAGGTTTAGATAGTTTCTTCTGAGGAGCTCCAACGCCATAAATAGAGTTAATTACAGGCTCGACTTGTTGGATGTCTCGACGTTTCTCAAGAACACTACTTTCATCCTGATGATGCATCAGTAATGATTGTCCTTCCCACTGATGACTTGTCCGGTAGTCGTCAAAATTGGATACCTAGGTCACACCACCTTCAGTATCCGAGCTCAGCGGCCCGCACCACACTGCGATAACTTCGGACGAACAATTGCGCACACATACCTTGGGATAACAGCATCGGGTTTATTAGCGTAATAACAATACACTAGTATGGTTGCTGACGGAGAGAAGGCACCCCACTGAAGTGATGTCATGAGGCACAACAAGTTGCCGCTCCGTGGAAAGGTGAATCGCCGATCAGATGGTCCATTTCTCGTCCCTGATACACACACACGACTCCGAAGCAAGGCGTTCTGTTCTTCATACACAAACATCCGAAATGGGCCGAGCGCTTCACTGTCTGAAAATCATTTCAAAGCGGCATCTTGAAGCAGTCTCTCGGCGACACCAAACTCGAGTCACTTTTCCAGTCGTCCATGACTCAAAAGGGAATGAAGGTAATCCAAAGATGTGGTTCCTAACAATCGTATCCTTATTGTTAAGTCGACCGCCAAAACAACACACTAACTAACTAACTCCGAATAATAATTAAAGTAAAAAATTAAAATTAAAATAATAACTCGAAAGCTACATCCTGGCTGACCTAGCGATTCCAAGCTCCGATTGCAACTGTTTTCTTTATACAAATTCCTCCAACTCCGAAACAATGCGCCAATTATATTTTAGCGCGCGAAAAGTCCGCGACATAATTACGTTCACCGTAATCAGGTCACACGCGACAGAAAGTCTAAATGGATTATCAAGAAAAACAAATACCGTGGAAATACCAATTAACTAAGATTCCAAGAGAGATCGTTCTCACACAGACGGAAATAAAACAAAATAATCAAGCAATAATAAAAAATTCTTGCATTATAGAGGTAAATCACAGATCTCTAGAGTGAAAAAAAACCAGAAAGGAAAAATATAAAAGGAATGCAAAAACACAAGAAGAAAAGAGAGATAGAATAAAAGAGAAGAGAGAAAAAAACCAATAATGATAATTAAAAGAAAGTGGCACGGTTTGAAAGAAAAAAAACATTTGAGACGTTTCAACGAGTCATGTGATGTTCTTTCCGATAAACGTGTGTTATTTTCAGACGATGAACTATATGCTCAACCGTTGACCGTAAGTGATCACCTGTCTGTGAAATTAGCAAATCTCATTAGCAGTAACTTCTTCAAAAAAAAATAATGACCCAGGTTAAAGTTGGATGTGAACCCACACCAGACTGTAAGCTTGGGCGAATGCAGAGGCATTTTCAGGAAAACCTATGGATTTTCTTTCGTCCACATATGGCAATTTTTGGTGTTCACAGTGCCATTCAAATAGAAGTGTGCTTCGTCGCTCCATAGGATGTCCCATGGTCATGACGTATCAACTTCCATCCTCGCCAGAAAGCTCAACGCAAAAGTGAGTCGTTTCTCCTTGTCACTAGGAAGCAGTTCTTGTCTGTAACTGATCTTTTATGGAAACAAATTGGATTTAGTTTCTCAGGATCTTTCTAACTGTGCTCCAGGGTAGACGCAGTTTCATCCTCTGCCATGATGCACATATAAAGATCCGGTTTCCTCAAATTTTTTCATCATTTTTTTTACACCTTGTGATGACATCGGTCAACGACATACTTTTTTAGCCTGACGAAATTCATGAATTGCAGCTATAGCATTACCATGACTTTCGTAATAAAACTTGACAATCCACGCACGTCCTTGCAAAGTCATTGTCATCGCGCTGTTGCTAATAATACGTTCTCTGGTCGCACCGATTATTTATTGCCCGATTTCGGCTGCGTTCCTGGCATCTATGCAAATCAGATTATTTTCTCTTTGCATAAAGATTAAACATATACAATTCTGATGACATTTGTACCACTTTTACAATAACAAAATGAAACGTACTGTATTAATTTAATCAATAACGGGACAGACGACGAAGAGAAGGGTAAGTCACGCAGGGAGAAGTGATTGATGGACTAGATACCATGTGAAACAAACCAAAAGGAAGTTCTAAAATAACCAGAGCAACGAAAGAGAAACAAGGGGGCAATAGGCCAACTAAAGGAAACGAAAAACATGATGAACAGAAAAATTATAAACATGAATGAGGAAATAATAAGTCTAATACAAAATTATCAAAAAAAAATTTAATACAAAATTTTCAACACACAAAGGCGAAACCAATTAGAAAAAAAACCCTAACACAATGTGGCACCTTGTAATGTTCTTAACTTAACAGAGAGGCACTAGTGAAGAATGATGAAACCAAAAGGTTGGGAAGACATGTCGAACTGTAAATGATCTTTAGTGAATTAACATAATTGCATACGAATGCCTTTGAAATGTGATACAACGGATCTGTAAATTAATATTCCTAACTTTCTAAAAGAGGCTAAAAGAAATCAGAAGGTGGGATATATTTTTTCACGATCAATTCTCTTTTGGACAATTCCTATGATTCACCAATTACTCTTACTAATGGGTATCCAATTTGTTTCCTGGGGAGGGGGGAAGTAACGACAGTTGGATGTTGGGAATGCGTTGGGCAGCTGGATGGTGGGAATGCTTTGGGTGAAAGCTGATCTCTACCTAATTCCACGAATCAAGAAACGGAGTTACTTCCCATGACCCGTATGTCTGAAATAGAATACTTTAATTAAAAAGCTTATTTAAATCTCATTTATCAGCTGCAGCAATTTCGAAGGATGATGAATAAATTTGAGTAAAACTGGATCCTTATTACTTAAGTCTTGAAGAAAAAGGAAGCCTGTTTCACCTAAGAGAGCAGAAACATTTGCGGATTTTGGAATCTTCTGATCCATGCAAGTTGCTGCTAGTATTAGCGTCCACACTGGGAGTAAAGCAGTCATTGGACTCTTTTATTCATTATTTAGAAATTTCTCAGGAAACTAATCCATTACTATCCGCCAGCAGCAGCTGAAAGGAGACGATCCGCTTTTGCTGTAGCACGTCCGACCAGATTGGTAGATGTCTGGCCATGGAAATTAAGAATTAAGACTGTCTTCACAGAAACTGATGCATGTAAACTTCTGGAGCACCACATATTCTTTTGTAAATTCCTCTTTTTCTTTAGTTTCATCTCTGTTGTACTTTTCTTAAGTTTAATATTATCTTATAATGCATAAAACATTGAATCTTATTTGATTTACTATAAATTTTATGAAGTAGGAGGGAAAGTCATTAATTAAAGGCAATTTAGGTATAAGTTTTATTAAGTTGACATAGAGAGTTTATAAGTACCTTACTTTTCTATGAAGTGAACCTTCTATTCAACGCAATTCTATAACAGTGTCAAAAGCTTTTCGATCCCATGAAAAAAAAAAAAAAATGTGGACGTATCTGCAGCTGAGGTTGTACTCCTTCGAATACTTCTGAATCATTAAAAAATTTGTTGTTTCTTTAAAGACCCAAAGAAATAATAATCCGATGGAGTTAAGTCCTCTTCAATCATGTTCTCTGCTACATTGCCCACGTAAAGTTCCGGATTCTTCAAATTTTTTCATCATTTTTCTCACACCTTGTGGTGACATCGGTCCACGGCGTACTGTTTTAGCCCGAGGAAATTCACGAATCGCAGCTACAGCATTACCTTGAGTTCCGTAATAAAATTTTCTTAACCATCAACACACATTCTTGTAAATTCATCGTCATCGCGGCTGTTGCTAAATAACACGTTCTCAGGTCACACCGATTATGTATAGCCCGATTTCGGCTGCATTCCTGGGGTCAATGCAAATCAGATTGTTTTCTCTTTGCATAAAGATTAAACTTATACAATTGTGAAGACATTTGGACCATTTTTGCAATAAAAAAAGTGAAACGTTACAACTAAAACTATACTGTATTGCTATAGCATTGCATATTGAATGTTTTTCTAGAATTATTTTCATTGTTGTAACTAAAAGCGCACTCTAGAAGATGATTTTATAACTAAAATTTGTTTTGTGTGCAGAATCGTTTAGCGCATCCTTTGAATAGTATGTGTACAACTTTTGGTGTCTCTCTCTGGCTATTGGTGAAGCTGCAGGATGTTCTAATTAGACCAACCTTAATTATAACCACCTTGTACATAATTTCAAAGAAAAGATCCCCGTTGTTCTTTCTAAATTTCAATGGAATCAAAACATTCATCTTAAATTACTATACACATCGAGGTTTGAAAAGCACAAACAATACAAGTTATTGCTTCCACAATATTTCTTTATTGTCAAATATGAAAAACAGTTTTCAGGAGGAAATCTTGATTTTTAAATTTGTCTTTAAATCTTCAATAGTTTTCAGTTATTAGTTAGCCTTAAGATAAGTGAAAAATTCTATTAATTATATATTTATAAAAGGGTGTATGGAAATCATTGCCATCGGTTTTTTTGAGAGGATTCAAAGTTTTTTTAGCGTAATGATTTACTGTTGTGATCTCTCATTCTTTGCTTTTCTGACCTCATTTACTTTATTTGTCCAGTTCTTATTGATGGAAGATAAAACAGTTTTTATTATTAATATCGGAATTTGCTATTTAGTTAAAAGGCAGTTCATTTTGCAGCAGGCAATTTCATTTGTTTCCATCAAACTGACTTTTGGCGAATGAGAGCCTAATAAAAATATTTTCAGTGTTTTATCTTTTGTGTTTCTGAATAGCTCAATTTAATTTCTGCTTCTATTGAAATTTCTGGTCTTTTAAACCATAGAAAGGTTTTATGAAAAGATGAAATTGGATTAACTATTTAATAACTGTAAAAAACATATCTTATATCAAATAATTGCAAAAGAATCGTTCTATTGAAACAGAATTAATCCAAATTTTGATTATGTAAGGACCTAATCCCAAGATGAATTAATTTATTCTTATCTTTAGAACAACAACGTCCTTTAGATTCTAACAGGAGAAAGAAACTGTGGAATGAAATTTAAGATCACTGGTCATTCTTCTATAGAGTTACATACTAAAACAAAGTGAATTCAAAGGAAAACAAAATTGATCTACTAAAGAAATATCAACATTGAAACATACATAAACTAGTTTAGTGTTGAGAACAAATATTACTGGTTATCATTATTTCTGATATTATAGTTAATAAAACTCGAGTAATTAAATTTGGAATTTCTTTAAAACTTAATAATTGCATAATAAGAATTACACATCATTCTTCAAAAAAAAATTCAACTTAAATCCAAACAAAACTTATTTATTACTTGAATAGTCTAACATTGCATTTTGGTTGCTTAGTTGATTTTTAGCGAACCTTTTGGGAGGAATTGTGACAACGAACCAAATTGGTAGCTTTTGCGTTCATGTTCGAGATACTGACATTGTTTTCATTGGATTTTCGGTATTTGCTTAAATGTCAGAAATGCGAATAGCGTCAGAATATCTTAATTCAGTCGTCAGCTGTAGCTTGATCGGTAAGTTCTCAGACTCATATGCTGAATGTTGCCAGGTCGAATAATTCCTAATTAATAATTAATAAATTTTATTAAATTTCTTTTTGATTATCAGAAGGCCAAAAAATTATTTACTTCACTTTATACCACCTTTCGCCTTCTCATAAGATTAAAAGTCCAATTCTATTTCCATATTATTTGATTTCAACCGTTCCAGAAGTCAAAATAGCAATTTTACTAGATGCACGTAAATTATAGGTTTCATGTATTTTCACTTTAACCTAGAGTACTTATTTTGAATTTTGTATTTCCTTCTTAAAACTAACCTTACAACTTTATAATGGCATTTAATAGTTTTCATAGATCAATGGTTTTGATCCATAGCTTTCGATCAATACTTTTCGAAGTTGTCTAAATTTCACTACAATTCTATTTTCCTTTATAAAATATTAAAAACTAATTTATTTTCTGTAATTGCTTTCTTAATTAGTTGATAAATAATGCTTTAACTACTTCTTCAAAGTAAACTAGTTTTATAAATATTCATGTTCAACATAATTAATTTATAGCAGAGAGATGAATACATATTATCCTTATTATTTGATATTCTGAAATTGATCTTTTAAACAAAAAACATAGACACTATAATTGCTTTTTAGTCCTAAAGAGTCGACCGACAAGAAATGTAGTGGATTTCCTAACCTTCTGCGAATATCTCCACAAAACAACGAAAAGTAGGTAGAGACTTGATACTTAATGTTTTTCTAAGATTTTCAGCTTTATCTTCAGCTTTGGAAAATCGTTTATTGATATTTTTTTATAAAATTCAGAGCTCCTGGATTTTTCTTATAATGTAAAATAATTTTGTTTTCTCAAAATCTGAAAGTTTTTCACATCTATAAATCGTTAATACTACTAATAGCACTGTGTCCTAATATCCACAAGCTTTACTTTATTGGGTTTTAAGAGGATTGCATTTTGGCCCATGTTGTAGTCTAAAACGTTCCATATAAAAGCTCTTCAAAAGACGACGAACAGACGGGCAAGTCACGCAGGGAGAAGTGATTGATGGACTAGAGACCATGTCAAACAAACCAAAAGTAAGTTCTCAAATAAACAGAGCAACCAAAGAGAAGCAAGGGGGCAACAGGTCAACTAAAGGAAACGAAAAGCAGGATGACAAGAAAAATTATAAACACGAACGACGAAACAATAAGTCTAATATTATAATAATTCTTCATAACCACATGTTATCCTTTAAAACTCTTTTTAATCGTGACATTTCGCAATCTTTTATCAAGATTGCGAAATATCACGATTAAAAAGAGTTTTAAAGGATAACATGTGGTTATGAGGAATTATTATAATATTCAGTGAAATCCAGTTTTTTAATAAGTCTAATACAAAACTATCAAAAAAAAAATTAATACAAAATTTTCAACACACAAAGGCTAAACCAATTAGAAAAATAAAAATGTGAATTGAGAAAAAAAACCGTAACACAATGTGGCACCTTGTATTTAATGTTCCTAATTGAACAGACAACCACTAGTGAAGAATAATGAAACCAAAGGGTTGAGAAGACATGTTGAACTGTAAATGATCTTTAGTGAATTACCTTAATTGCATACAAATGCCTTTGAAATGTGATACAACGGATCAATTAGTTAATAATCATAACCTTCTAAAAGAGACTAAAAAGACCAGAAGGTTGGGAATATTTTTTAACACTCAATTCTCTTTTGGACGAGTCCTATGATCTACCAAATGCTCTTACGAATGGGTATCCAATTTGTTTCCTGGGGAGGAGATATGTAACGGCAGTTGGATGTTGGGAATGCTTTGGGTGAAAGCTGATCTCAACCTAATTCTCAACTCCGAATTCCACTAAGAAACGGAGTTACTTCCCATGACTCGAAGGTCTGAAATAGGATACTTTCATTAAAAAGCTTATTTAAATATCATTTATAGAATGCAGCAATTTCGAAGGTGGCTGAATAAATTTGAGGAAACTCTATCCTTGTAAGTTAAGTCAGGAAGAGAAAGGAAGCCCGGTTCCCCAAAGAGAGCAGAAAAAGTTGCCAATATTGGAATCTTCTGATCCATGCATTTTGCTGCTGGGATTAGCGTCCACACTAGGAGTATAGTAGCCATTGGACTCTTTTTTTCTCAACTCAACGCCAGAAATAAAATTAAAGCCATCAACACTTTAGCCGTCCCCACACTAACATATTCGTTCGACATAATTCAACGGACAAACACAGAACTCGAAGCACTACAACGTACAACAAGCACTACAATCATGAAACATAACATGCACCACCCCAAGTCCGCTACGGAAAGGATGACTCTTCCCGCAAGAAAGGAGGTCGAGGACTCATCAATCTCATCATCCTACACCAAAAACAAGTACACACACTTAGGGAATACTTCCACCAAAGAGCACAACTCTCCTCAGTCCACTCAGCCATTGTCAAGGCTGACACACACCTGACATCCCTGGACCTCGCAAACCCTTCTCTAACACTCACCACCCCCGACACCCACACATAACAGCTGCATGAATCATGGGATCGTAAGAAACTCCATGGCAGGCTTCGCCACGAACTTAGCCAGCCTCATGTCGAGTGGTGAGCTGTTTGGGGAGACCGAAGGATTCATGATCGCGACATAGGACCAAGTCATAACTACAAGAAACATATTCTACATGATGCAAACACACATGGCGACCGTTCCAGGAAATGCCACACTACGCATGAGACAATCGACCACATAATATCAGTCCCCTTCTCTCCCAAACAGACTACCTACACCGACACAATCAGGTAGCGTCGATCATTCATCAACATCTAGCACACAAACGCTCACTTATTAAGAATACCATACTACAAGTACACATCACAAAGCATATTAGACTCATCCTCACATAAGCTGTATTGGGGCAGTCCCATTCACACAGACAAAACCATACATCACAACAGACCTGACATCACACTTGTTGATAAGATTAACAAACAGACCCATCTCATTGACATTGCAGCGCCTATCAGAACATGCAGAAAACTAACGCAGACAAGATCAGTAAATGCACCGATCTAGCACACGAGCTCCAGTAGCAGTGGAGGCAGGATCGAGTACGTGTTGTACCCATCCTCCTGTACGCCATTGGTCTGGTGCCTCACACATTGCATCACAGCCTCAGCACACTAGGACTTCACAAAAACACTTAAGCACAACTCCAGAAGGCTGTGATACTCAACACAGCATGCATAGTTAGAAAATTTTATGGACACAACCACACAGCCCTAATTTTTTGCACATCTTTATTTACACTTGGCAATATGTGCTTTCGTCCTAAACCAACAATATTGTCTTTGCTGGGAAAACCCATGGTTTGAATCTTTTATAATAATAATAATAATAATAATAATAATAATACATTATTATTATTACATGAATAATGGCTTTACATGAATACTGGTCGTCTCTGTGGTCAAACCCTATCCCCCACAATGATAAAGCACCATGGATAACAGAGGAACAGCAACTCACTGAACACTTACCCTGCATGTCCTTCCATGAGATTACTCTCGCAGACATACAGACAGCACTAAAACATG
This sequence comes from Thereuonema tuberculata, assembly GCA_023159025.1. Classification (NCBI taxonomy): domain Eukaryota; kingdom Metazoa; phylum Arthropoda; class Chilopoda; order Scutigeromorpha; family Scutigeridae; genus Thereuonema; species Thereuonema tuberculata. The sequence continues at coordinate 10,828 of JAFIDM010081463.1, read as the reverse complement.
CACACAACTGGAAGGCTCCTGGTGCAGACGGAGTCCAGAACTTCTGGATCAAGAGGTTCACGTCCCTGCATGGAAAACTAGCGCTTACACTCACTGACATAATCCAACACCCAGAACATATGCCTCGTTTCCTCACACAGGGTGTCACATACCTACAGAGCAAGAACACTGAAACAGCGCAACCTGCAAACTACCGCCCAATCACTTGCCTCCCCACACTTTACAAACTCCTCACCTCCTGCCTCGCAGACAAGATCTACACACACATCGAGACATATAACATTCTTTCCGAACAGCAGAAGGGCTGTCGCAGGAATTCCCAGGGTTGTAAGGAGCAACTCCTTATTGACTCTGTAATCCTGCGCCAGGCACGCGCGAAGAATAGGAGCTTACATATCGCATACATCGATTACAAGAAGGCATTTGATTCTGTCCCTCATTCCTGGCTCCTACACATTCTTCATATCTACAAAATACACCCTAAGATCACGGCATTCTTAGCTGCCACGATGAAGAGTTGGAACACAACATTACACCTACGCACCTCTAACACCTCCATCACTACAGATCCCATTCCCATAAGGAGAGGTATTTTCCAGGGAGACTCCTTGAGTCCTCTTTGGTTCTGTCTTGCCTTGAATCCACTGAGCAATATACTAGACAACACAAAACACGGTTATAGGCTTACCACAGGCACTGAGACACCATATAAAATCAAACACTTACTCTACATGGATGACATTAAACTCTATGCCACAAACAATGCACAACTTACTAATTTACTACAAGCCACCACACAGTTCACCAAAGACATTGGGATGGAATTTGGAATTGACAAATGCCGCAAGTTACACTTAATACGTGGGAAGACTTCGAATTTGGAGGGTTTTGAACTGGACCATGGTTTGGCCATCCAATCCATGGAAGAGGGAGAGACCTACAAGTACCTGGACTTCCAGCAAGCCCGCATCATTGACAACGCAAACATCAAAAATGCACTGAAGAACACATACCTTGCTCGAGTTCACAAAATCCTCAAAACACAACTCAACGCCAGAAATAAAATTA
>JAFIDM010081318.1:0-34595 GCA_023159025.1 Thereuonema tuberculata | reverse complement strand
CTGATCGTTTTACATCAGGATATATAAATCTCCTGATCGTTTTACATAAGGATATATAAATCTCCTGATCGTTTTACATCAGGATATATAAATCTCCTGATCGTTTTACATCAGGATATATAAATCTCCTGATCGTTTTACATCAGGATATATAAATCTCCTGATCGTTTTACATAAGGAAAAAAAATCTCCTGATCGTTTTACATCAGGATATATAAATCTCCTGATCGTTTTACATCAGGATATATAAATCTCTGATCGTTTTACATCAGGATATGTAAATCTCCTGATCGTTTTACATCAGGATATATAAATCTCCTGATCGTTTTACATAAGGAAAAAAAATCTCCTGATCGTTTTACATCAGGATATATAAATCTCCTGGTCGTTTTACATCAGGAAAAAAAAAATCTCCAGATCGTTTTAAATCAGGATATTTAAATATCCTGATCGTTTTACATCAGGATAAAAAAAAAATCTCCTGATCGTTTTACATCAGGATAAAAAAAGAATCTCCTGATCGTTTTACATCAGGATACATAAATCTCCTGATTGTTTTGCATAGGAAAAAAATCTCCTATTCGTTTTACATTCAAAATTCTCCTGGAAAAAAAGTCTCCTGCTCGTTTTAAATCAGATAAAATAAGTCTCCTGATCGTTTTACATCAGGATAATAAAGAAAACTCTTCGTTGTAGGACTCTGCAAGTCGCATTCTCAAGAAAAGGTTTACTGGTATGCTTATGTCCATCCGTCTGTCTACGTGAAAAAACTTATCTTTTTTATTATTATTTTTCAGAATTTACAGAGTTCTTTAGATAAATGAAAGTTTGGTAAAATCATTCCTAAAATTCTTCCAAAGATATTTAATGTGAGTTCTAAAAATTTGTTGAAATTAGACTAAAGTTTTAAAAAAATAATCCCGTAATAACAAAAAAAATCAAGATTCGACAAATAAGATAGCAAGCAATTTTTAATTCTTGGGAATTTTAAAAGACAACATAGAAGAGGAAGAAAACAATACAGAAGAGGAAATTGAATGTTGATAAAATTGTTTTCATTTTTAATGTTGTAATATATTAGAAATGTATCCTTATTTTTCTTATTGATGGTAATATTTTTGTTTTGTTATTTTAAAGACAGTTTATTTTAATATTGTTTTTTCAGTGCTTTATTTATGAGAATAAACCTACACTATCTACACTGTTTCTAACTCAATAAAAAACAAATAGAATTAGTTATTTAAAAATTACTTTATCTACTTAATAGAAATAACATGAATTTTTTAATTATCCTGACTTCGTTTATTTCTTTATTACATTATTTTCATAACTAAAATACGAATTCAATTACTACAAATTTATGGCAAAAAAGTCTAAATAAAAATTAAAACTGTTTAGGTATGCGACACCTAAAAATATTACCTTTCTCAATACAAATTCTATGAATGCTCATTTTGTTGGGATTCCTCGCGCTCCTCTTTAATCTTTGCGCTATTAACTGTCGGTTCTGACTATATTTCCAGGTAAGGATGATCTTACGTCTTAAGAACTCGATGCCTGAAGGTTTCTGCTTCATTGGCACAGATACGTGAATGTTAGTTCAAACAAAAGATTTTTTTTTCCTTGAGAAATTCTTGAACTTATGCCATAGCAGAGCCTAATGAAAGATCCGTTGCTGTGTCGGTAGTTTTTAGCTTAAAGCAGCGCCAACCAAAGGCAAACCCGTACTGACAATTTTAAAAACTCCGTCACTTCCTTAAGTGTTGTTTGAATATCAGACTGTGTAAATGACGTCCTCTTGTAATCAACGAGTGCCGCGTGTTTTGTTGGCTTTTGCCAAATAGCTCTTGTTGGAAGAGGATTGTGAAGGAGTGGGCAGCGGAGCAGAAACAATGAACTCCCTCGCTCTTGTATCTTTACCTGGATCCCTCATTGTGAGTTGGTGGTGGAGCTCTTGAAGATGTTAATGTAACTCGGTTTAGCGCCAAGAGGATTCAAGACGCTACAAAACAAGAGTCAGAAAAGCGCGGGAGAAAAGACCTTCGCTAGGGGTCAAAGGAAAGTGTGTCGAAGGGAGAGGAGCGAGAACAAAGGAATGGCAACAGAAGGGGTTAACTGACCATGCGCGTAATAAGAAAGTAAATACTGATAAGTGACTGTGATACGTCTGATCGATTGTGGAAGGGGTTGGTGGATGGATGACGAGAGGAGATACTCTAACGATCACCATCAGCAGTTCAAGTAGCAACGGAACAGTTTCCGTGTTGTAGTAAGAAGGAGAAGAGGAGTAGGAAGAGAGAAAAGAAGAAGAGGAGAGAAAAGGAGATGCCTTTAAAGAAGGCAAGCCGAGAGAGAGCTTCTTTTAGAGGCACGTGACGCTTGGGTGAGTCTTAGGCAAGAGAGAAAAATGCCATTTAAATCTGCGAAGCATCTAGCAAAACTTAATTTACTTACAAAGAACTCTCAAGTGCCTACGGAATTTGATTTCCATCCTCCACCCCCTACAAAGAAAGAGACAATTTATACACGAATGGAATCTAAGAAAGAAATATTTCTATCCCATCTAGGTCCGTCGTACGACATTTCAGAAGGAGGGGGCATTGATTTTTATGTCCCCAAACAACAAAAACCATTTTAAAACGTTGTCATTGTATTCAGGTCTTATTTCTCTTATAAATGAAAAAGAAAAGGCCTTTTTATTTTGATTGAATATTGAAGAGGCAAGGCAAAGAAATATGCGAATAGACTCGTAAGAGAAATATTGATGTAAGTGCAAAATTCTGTTTGTGATCGTACATCTCGTTCAGGGCTTATTTCTGTTCAGTTTATTGTTAGCCTTCCTTTGTTTTCTGTGGAAAGGTAAAACGCTACGACTGAATTGTTTGGCATCGCCATTCTTTTTTGTTTCATCGTTTGTACTTTACGAAGAAAGCAGAAAAGATAATCATTTGCTTCTGAAAGAAAAGAAGAACGAAGAAAAAGTGTTTTTAATGTAAGCGTAACTTCAGCCCGAGTAAATCTCACGTCATAAAACGTCTCGCGCAAACCCTCGCGTGGTTTATCAAACGAGGGCTTCGGTTCGTAGTTACGACCGCCGGGAAAAATAGATATTATTATCCCGAAATCCTCAAGAGGGCATTGGCTTGTTAAAAGCCAGAATACAGCGCTTTCAACCCAATCGGTTTATGTACTCGAAGCGGTTATTGCGTCTGCATTTTTAGTTATGTCGACAATATCAGATTTCCCAGATACCATTTGGAGGTAAGAAGCTGTTTGCTAATGCTTTAAGTTCTCCCACTATCGCTTGCTTGAGACCCTCGCCAAGGAAAAGATTGATTCCCTGTGTAACCCCACATAACAATAAGTCTATATAAATAATTCACTTCGGTTGACTGGCCCGTTTTATTTCTTGTACTGAGTTGGGGGCGGGGAGGTTTGTGTGTGTATGTGTTTAATAAAAAAAAATATTAAAAAAAAAATCGCTTTTACAAAAAAAAATGCATCCAGCTTTAAAAAAAAAATATTAAACGAAGTCCGGGGCGTCATGGTTGGCGTTGTCATTAAGACATTGGCCTCTCACCTCTTTGAGTACCGGGGTTCGGTTCTCCTGTGGGTTTCGTGACGGTGGACAATCTGCGCTGGGAGGTTTTCTCGGGTTCTCCCGTTTCCCTTGCTCTTCTCCCACCATACTTTCTCAGTTTTTCTCTTCATCTGTTGTTGTAGGTTAGTGCAATAGATGCGGTGCTTGGCTTCCCTGCCATCCACATTCACCAGAATCAATCAATCAATCAAACGAGCCAGGAACTTCTCATATTTTGTTATATTACAGTAGCTACAGAGCGTAAATTTGAAATTAATTACAGCTGAAAATGAATTAAAATCGTATGTACTTATTTAAGTTATGTAATTAATTTTAATGATATCAGAACATGCTCACGAGAAAATATTAAACGGATTATTGTGTATTATTAAACAGATGTAAATGTATTATTTACAAATTTCTTGATAGGAGATATTTTCAAATACAAAAGTTTCTTCATCTCTTGTCCCTAAGTGTGCATTTTAAGTTCTAAGAAGTTTAGAATTCACTATTTCAAACACAGACGTTTCTAATATCGATTATTTAGAATAATGACTAAAGCGACATCTATTGATAAAAACAAGCAGCTAACTATTTTAGAAACAAATAACCCATCCTAAGTTACACGTTGTAAAATCTCCCGCAGCTTTTCACATGATCGAAATGAATGAGACTAGACTGGAGGGTTCTCAGCGTGAACCAGGGATAGGGAAAGACACAAAATGAGCATGAGTGGGAGGTCAGAGAAAGGGTAGCCCCCTTATAAGCCTTGCTTTGTTGCAATAATGTTTTTGGCGAAAATGTTGGATGATCAATAACAGAGACGGCGTTGGCAGCGTGTTTGAGAAACTGATAAATAATAGCGTTCCAGAGTGATGGCGCTATTTCTCATGGATGAAAAATGAGACTCTGTTCAAATGAAAAAGGCGCTATTTCCTCCTGCCCTTCCGCATCTTTTCATCTTCAATGAAGTTTTTCTCAGCACCTCCCCCAATAAATGCGCCCCACTCTGCCTTTATAGATTTAAAGTATATTAAAGCTATACGTGCAATGTAATTGGAGACACCTTTTTTTTTTTTCCTTTTTTTTTTTGGGCGCACATATTTTTGTTTCTTTTTTCTTATTGAGAAAATGTAGATGAAGTCAAATTTAAAAATACTTCAAGAGAACCTTATTGCAGAGAAATTTAATTTAAAGGAAAATAAATCCTTTTTTCTGAGAGACAAAGAAAAAAAAAACAGAAAACAGTAAAACAAAAAAAACAAAAAACCAAGGAAACGATCAATCTTGAAGGTTCTCAACTATTGGAAGGGCCCGGAATTGAAAAGATATGACTGTCCGAGGCACGAATTTTTTATTTTTATTATTTTTATTGAAAAATATTGTGTGGGTCTAAAATTTTCGTAATGCAGCTCCAGCACTTTTTTTCAGAGAATCTATTAATTTTTTTGAAAAATCACTGGATATTTTTCAAATACTAAAGTTTGGAAATAGAAAGATTCCATTAGAGTATCTTGATTGATTCGTTTACTTCCTCAATAACGATGACGTCTTACATTTCTGTGCACAATTATTAGGTGGATAACAATAATGTTGCTGCATGCTTTTAGTTCATCATAATAATGAGTTAACGATACTGTTCAAAAATAAAGCATTTTTAATAGATAGCAGCAATTAACAAGTGAATGTATTTTTGTACTAAGCATAAATTTAAGGACATAATAATAATAATAATAATAATAATAATAATAATAAAATTTAAAAGTAATAATAAAAAAAGAAAGTACTGTATATTAACATAAAGAAAAGTAAAAAAGAAAAAAAAAAACTCACGCGGACATTAAGAAAAAAAAGATTAAGAGAAAAACAAAACAAAAAAGTAGATATGCGGATTCGACAACCTTCAGTACATGAGTCCGAGACCAAAGCGGACCATCAAGCCACAGCGGACAACAGAAGTGAAATGATTGCATTTCTAACATTTAAGTTATTAGTGGAAATCCAACGAAAACAATGCCAAATATCTCAAACATGGAGGGGGAGTAGGCCCCTGAAAATACCCTATTCTTACTGTTTGGGCCTCAGTACGATTGTGAAATCCGTTTGTCGAGCCGATCTTCCGTTCGGGAGTTGTTAGGGGTGGACAGACACGGACGGACGGACAGGATAAACGCAATAGCTACCACAATAGTTACCAAATGGATCGCCAAAAAGAAAACGTAGTATTTTAATTTTTAAAAAGTTTGTGAATTATGAACGCCTCTGTCACAGTTCTAAAAGTCAGTTACGTCTTCTAAAGTTCAAATTTTTTGTCGCAATAAAAGTAAATAAATAAAGTAGAAATAAAGTTCTCTCATCCGCTTTCTAGCTTTTGAAAAAATGTTTATTTATTTCATTGAGATTCTTCTTTTTCATTTTTTTTTCTTTTATTTGGTAGACAAACTGGTTGTTGTTGCTTTTTTTCTCTTAAGAAGTTGCTTATAGTCACAGATAAATAATAGTTCGCAATTGTCTATTGGTCGCTTAAATTATTACTATTTCTCAATCTAATGTAAAGAGATTGAAACACTTTAACAACTGATTTATTAATTTCACAGTAATTATCAGGAAACTTCGAAGCTGGCGTTGGAGGATATTTAGAGTGTTTCGCGATGATTAAGAAAATCCGTTAACATTTTGTCAATTTTTTTTTATCTTAATTTCACCTTTAACGTGTGGCAGATTAAGAAGTCATTTTAAGAATAAAAAGAAATTTCAGGATACACATATTACGTTTAAAAAATTATTTAGTACAGTTTCGCCCCGTTGTCCACGCGGCCATCTTCAGCTGAATTTTTAAACGTAATATGTATGACCTGAAATTTCTTTTTATTATTAAACTACATATAGTGTCGAAATATATACTTTTCTAACTAAGTAAGAATGCTATTAACTGCATCATTTTTCCATGTATCTTCAACTAAATAAATCCTTAAGCTATTAGGAAATCCGCGATTTGTCTCCGAAACATCTACGTTCCCATTCGACCCAAATCTCAAATTCCAAATAGAAATTTTTCAGAACTTGAGAATGAAAATTCCCTTATCCCCTTAAAACCAAATTCGCTCCAGGGATTCAATTCAACCACAAAATTGAGACAAACTAATAGAAATATTTTTAGTTTACAGAATTTTACCACTGATTTCCAAAATGGTTAAGCTCTAGTTAAAATCGTAGTTGTAACAATCAATCGTTCTCTTCCAACTGCGTGACTTAGGGTTGTTAAAGTCGAACGTTTTATTATTTTTCTAATCTTTTACTGCAGTGATTTTTCTTAATTGATAATTGTAACTCTTGGATTTTATTTGCTTGTCTAATGAAGGGGGCGCTGTGCGTTGCACCAATCGAAGAAACATAAATTTCCTTGTGTTTGTCTGTGAGAGATGGAGCCGAAATGTCATCGACATCTGTCTAATGGCGTTCCATCCGATTTATTTCCACAATTGATCATGATGCTCTGAGTAAATTGAATATCCGTGACAGCGCAAAAGGAGATTTCTTTTTTTTTCCATGGCTTATCTGTTCTGGTGACGTTTTTTTAATATGTCTAAGTAGAGAAAAACTTATGGACATCCGATATGTCTGAGCCATTTTTTTTATTCCACTGAATTTCTAAATGACTTGGCAATAACGTCATATGGAAGATTTTTTTTAACTGTTTGCAATCATTTTTTCCAGTTCTCATATCATTTCGCAATGATAGGTTTGTTTATGAAAGTAGTAATTACCGTTGCTTACTGTTATCTCTATTTTACTGTCATGAAACCCAACTTTAATTAGGATCAAATGTTACTCAAATGTCCAAAAGAAACAGAAATTCTTAATAATATGGTAGAAAATATTAAAATATTAAAACTTAATATGGTAGAAATTCGACTGATAAATTTCGGTCGCCCTCGCATTCCTCACTCTTCTTCGACAAGTATTAGGTTAAAGCATTTTAGTCCCTGAAAAATAGGCCTACATCAAACAAAGATCCTGCGATCATTAGCGAACGAGACTAAGTTGAGATCTGAGGACTGGTTTGACGCTGGTCTCCTGTAACACCGTCGAAAGAAACTCGACCCATTTCACAAAAGATGGATGAAGCGAAGAAATAATCAAGGATTTCTTCCTCAGCTTCTGCAAAGAATTTTAAACTATATTCCTCTATCCTGTAGACCTTTTAAGATACAGGATCCAAAGCGGAAATGACTGTTCTGTATATCCCCACAACATTCTTTCTCACTTATCGATATGTTGTACCCAGTTTTTCACCATGTAGCAACGCCCTCAGTACTTTGAAGAATCACAAAAATCTCCACTATAAAATAGAAGCGCTGTTTACAGAGACACTGTGGATAATAACGATTACACTGGTATAAGTGATAAAAACCTAGAAAGTTTTCTCTAATGATAGATTTAGAAATCATTTGAAATCCAATGAGATGTTCAGCTCTCTTACACCAACAATGATAGTGTTAAACGAATGGCTGTGTAGAGATTGTTTTCTTTGTGCAGATATTGTTTACAAATACAATTTGAGTTTATTTCAAGTATGTTTTTGTTGCTTAAAAGTATTTTAATTTTTGTATTTAATTTAAAATACAAAAATAGAAAAAAATAGCATAGATGTATGTTATGTATCAGTGAGATATTTTTCTTTGTTTTTCCACCGCATTATTTTACCATAAAATCCTCGTGTAATCAGTGCTTCAGGGGAGGATTGACAATGTCTATTTCCATGATTACATTTTAGAACACCAATTAAAATACGAAACAAACAATAGAAAATTGTAAGAATGCGTTAAATGCTATTTAAGAAATAAATAAATAAAAGCCTTTGGATCTAGTTGATTCGTTTTATTGGGAGGAAGGAGCTTGTGTATTTTTAAAGGTAGAACAACATGGGAAGCAATTGGGAATCAATATTTCACAACGATTGTAGTTTGTGTCTCTTTAGTTTAAAAACAATGGCAACAAAATGGTCGTTGTACATTATTGAGCTTAAAAAGCTTACAACACTGTTAGTTGAAGATGATGCCGAAATGTCATTGGAGTAAATTGTAGACTTCAGGACGATGTGGCTTTTAGACATACGGGGTGTAAATTATTTATTGAATATTTTAGAAATTTAAAATTAGATATTGACGAGAGAATATTAAAGTAAATCAACAGATTTTGGCGGAGGTATCATTAGATGAGCCTCAGATTTCTCAATTTCTTTCATGCTTTTAAGAATATACGAAGAAATACCATATTTTGGCCTAAAGAAAGTAGTCTGATAATACTTACTGTACTGTCTTTGCACTGTAGTATATTTACTGTTTCTTTAATAGCGCTTGAAACTTGATCTGCTTGTTTACAGACAATTGATATTGTAAGTTTTGGATTTGAAAGTTTGAGAAATATTAAAAACAAAGAAAAAAATATATAAGATAAATATATAAGGTTTTAACAAAAGTAGCCTTTAGGTTCTTTCAGAAGTTCTTGGCTTTTTACTGTATTTGCTGTTTCCAGCGGTTACATGATACTGTCTGCACAATCTTATAAGAACTGCTGCCAAACTTTTTATGTTAGTTATGACTTCAACAGCTTTGAAAATATCTTTTGAGTTTGTAGTTCTACTTCTGCAATAATTCTGTATTCAAAAACAATGTTGCCGGGTTTTTTTTTCTTAATCTGCGGCTAAAATGAATCCTGTATAAATTAACATTCCAAAATAGAAACGTAGATCTTGCCAATATCTAAACACCGTAAGTTAAACCGAGCAGATTTCAGCACACAAAGTGCGAGCAATAAGATCGGGCTACAACCGAGTTCTTATCATCCGTTCCACTCTGGTCTGTGTTTCAGACTGAGTTATGGGTTTCAATCATCGTGGATTTTATCTGGAACCAAGCAAACCTGAGGAGCATAAATCCCACCAACACAGCGTCGAAGAGGTTCCTTCGATCTTTTCACAGACCTGAAGTTTCATTTACCCAACTCTATTTGGAACAAACAATTCAGTCTCCAGACAGAGATTGCCGCACGCGCCCAAATAGCGCTGTTCCTTCTACTGAGAATAAATTGCAACGAGAATTAATTCCCGAATAGTAAACTTCTCTTTTGAAAAGAGCATCTACTTAATTTTTCTTCACTTAAATGAACTGTTTGATTAAAAAAAAACTCACAGTTCGGGATTGGTTGGATCTTAATTTAAACCCTGTAGACAACACGAGCTATTTTAAAAGCTTTGAAAACCCGCTTTTATTTAGAACTATTCAAAATGCACTATTCAATAGTGAGTCAATCGCTATTGAAAACCCTTACAAGTGCTTCAATTGTAAAGAACTTAAAAATCAATTCTGTGCTATTTGTAGTCGTTAAAGCAACTAGAACCAATAAACAAAGTTGATTTGTTAGAGAAACGATGAATATAATAAGAAACGCACCAGAGAAAATACTCGAAGTTGTTTTTGGGAGGAAGAAATTTAAATAGCATAAAATGGCATACAGTAGAATGAGTAGGTGTAGCTACCAGGTTCCCTCACTCGTTACGCAGAAGTCATCAGCAAGCACCATCACTTCCTGTAATATTACTGTTTATCTACCCATTCCAGAATTGTATCCAATTGCTCGAAAAAACAGTCTCTCGACAGAGAAACTAGTCGCTCTTTGTATAACTTTCATTTTGTATAAATTAGTTTTGTTAACTTAATCAGGTGTATGGCTATATTAATGGTGTTAAAGTATTTCAGTACACGTAAAGCTTTTTTATTATTTAAACAAAAGACATATTCAATAATCAATACTAGGCAACATCTGGAAGATACATAAATGTTTTTCAATCTGTTTACAGTATTATTTACATTATTGTCGATGATACTGAAGATGCTATTTGACAACTTCAATATTTCGTTACTTTTCAATTGCATTTGGATAAAATTGATTTTAATCGTAATTTGCTTTAACTCCTGCGATACCAAAGGGTATTTAAATTGTATTTACAATGTATAGAACCAGATAAGAATTAAGTTTTTTTCCATCAGTGAGTGTCAATTGTTTTGCTGCTTTCTGTGGTTAATTTATTTCTACACTGAAATTATGGACCTGCATGTTGGAATTTTCTGTTGTTCTGCAAATTTTCAGAAATCCCTTCACTGGTTCAAAAGTGATTGGGTGGAAGAACAAAACATCACAGAGCCACATGCTTATGGATAAAAGATAATGTTTTGTTTCTTTTTTAACCTAAAGAAATAGGATAAAAAGAAGATGAACGAAGGAAAAAAAAATGAAAGTGAAGAGAAGAATAAACTTATGTGGATTCTTTAATGAAACCATTCTTAATGAAAAATATTAGAGAAGGAAAAATAAAGTCCTTGAAATATACGAAAAGAAATGGAGGAAAATAGTCTTAATCTAATTCAGCCAAGGGTTCTTTATTATCATATCTTCTAAAAATGTAAGGGAGTTATATGTAAGGACTTACACAAGGTCAAAATTTATTGACAGTTTAACATTTTTTACAATTTTTTTTTATAATTTTAAGAGATCTGACTGCTGTATATACTTTAAAATTACGAATTTCTACTGAAAAATCAATTTTTCAAGCCATTGAAAACGAATCTAACATAAGACGAAATTTAATCTTCAAACTATAAACGACTGAGGATTTCTTGGTAATTTCCATGGAATTTAATCATCATTCATAATGTGTGGAGTAAATAGAAATAAGGACCAGGCACACAAAACCTTCATAAACCAAGATATAATAAACGTCACATTACATGTTTCGAGGTCACACCTCGAAACATGTAATGTGACGTTTATTATCTTTTGGTTTATGAAGATTTTGTGTGCATGGTCCTTATTTCTAGTCCATGGAATTTGTTCAGTTTAAAAGTTAATGATTGAAAAAGTCTTATTAGCAATAAATGAACAGGATGTTTTGTCAAAGACCTTTTTTAAACGATAATACATGTGTTATAAAATTAACCTTATTGTTTTATAATGTGTTGCGAAGAAAAAAAAGCATTAGAACAAAGTTTTGTAATATAATTCTACTTTGTAATACATATCTCCATCCGTTCTGTGATGAAGATAATGGAAAATAGTAATCTTCTTCTGCAATTACAACTCCTGATTCAGGTTATTAGGACGAGAACTCGATTGATTTTTGTAAACACTACCCACGTAAGAAAGGAAGTTGCTTAGAGATTAGCTCCTATAAGTTGCCAAAATACGATATCGTTAATTTCGGTAATTCAAAAAACTGCTTAACTTCTTTTATAAGCAACTTATTTAATTGAGGAGTTTCCAATATTTTGAAACAAATACACGAAAAAGTATAATTGAAGAGATGATAAAGGCAAAAAACAAAGTCCTATTGAATTCGACGAAATAGTTTTTGAGGAAAGCAAATTCAACAAATTGATGCTTTGCGAAAGAATGTGTGACGTCAATCCATCTTTTCTTTGTCACATGAAGCTACGATGCCTTGTACCATATAATGTAAGTCTTCCAATAATGCAGAGATCAATGACTGATTACTCAAGAGTCTTATAAATGTATTGGGAGACTTAGCTGAATACTAATTAGATTCTACAGACGAATATTATTCTATATTAAATTTTTTATTACTGTTAAAATAAAATTTTATCCTTATTTATCCTTACAAATATATCAAAATTGGAATGCTTTATTAGGTGTTTTTGGACGATTGCACTCACTTGACAAAGCATTTTATCAAAATAGGTAATCTATTTTCTATTCATACACTGTTTTTGATGTTTACATATTTACATTATCCTATAATGCAAGTGTCTGTTTTAAGCAAGAAACGAAATTGAAGATTCGCTTATTGGTTTAACTTATTATTAATATCAAGAGCGATTTCACATTTATGCATTTCAAATTTATAATTTATTGTTTAAATATTTTAATAAGTAATAGGATTTTATTAAGTCATCCATTGTAGTTTAGATTATTACTTCCTTCTTGATTTGGGTAGAAATTAAATATGCAGGGAGAAACCTAAAGGCCATCTTTATAAACTATCATGACCACGGTTATTGAAACCCTACAGTCTTACAAAACTTCAACATTAGGTAGCTCCATAATGAGTTTGATACAAAGTGGACCCCTAATTGAAGAACTTTGAATAAAAACGTCATCGCTAAATAGACATTAGCACAATAATAATAGCTTTCGAAAGACTATTTTAACCTTATCCTATTTTTAACCCTATTAATTACGCAAATTTTGGATCTTCTGTACATTGTGAACTATGAATATCTTGTTGTTTTTTAGCTTTCGAATAGCAATGGGAAGATCTTTTTAAAAGAAAGCACAAAGAAAAAGAGAAATGAGATGGCCGCCATTTTAACTGCGTCCAACATATGATATGGTTTTGATATGACTGATACATCGTCACAATACGATAGAATCGCTTTTTTTCTTACACTTTTTTCTTCCCTCTCCATTCCCAGTGGCTGCTTCTTCGCGGCCAGAGATTTATCTAGTGAAGCTGTAATATTGTTTGACAAAATTCCCCACCCACCTCGTCTCATCAAAGCTCCACTTTTCACCAAAGAACTGTCCGCTGGTAGGAAAGGGATGGCCCGCGCGGCCAAAACTGTTTGGCAAGGAAATATTGGCTTTTGGAAATTGAATTTTACCCTCGAAGGACAGATTCGACGAATAGGAAACGTTCGCATCGAGACCAGAATAAAAATAGACACTGAAAAATAAAATTATCCGAACCAACTTTGCCGTTTCCGTCACTGGGCAAGTCTTGTATTAAAGGCTTCGCTGATCTCTCAAATAATATACAGTTTTTCTTTTGCTTCAAATATACCAACAAAAACAAAAAGGAAATCAAATCATTTGAAATTAGCCATTTAAGTATATAGAAGTCCCTTAAAATTAATTTAATTAAATTTGAGATTTGAATTCTTTGGGTTCATTTGAATTATCGTGGAAATAAACTTTGACTGTTTTTAGTAAATTCTCTTAAAATGAAATTTCAAAATCTAATAAAACTTAAACAGGTCTTAGATACAGCGAAACCTCTGATTGCAACTGAAATTTTGTTTCGAAGGTAAATTGAAATCAAAAGTTTCTGTAAAAATCAGTAGCTTTTATGGGATTTTATTTTGGAGAGAGCCATGCCTGGGAGCTGAACTCAACAACCACAAGCAAAACAAAATTCAAAAATCTTCAGAAGTTTGGGGCCAAGGGAGGAGTGATGGCCCCTCAATCAGACATCTAAACAAACAAAAGAAGCAAAGTAGATCCCATTTTCTTGATTGTAAGCTTATAATAAGAAAGATACGCTTTTGGTAGAAATAAATACAAAAAGAAATTTTCAAGAAGTAGCAAGAAAGTTGCTGTAAAATTCACAGAAGTAAAAAAAAAAAAAAAGAGATAAAAAAAAGGAAATAATACATAAAAATTGTAGCCTAACTTTTGCATTTTGTTCGCTATTAGTTTATTTCGAATTTTAAATAAAACGAAATCTATGATGAGTTGCATTGGAGCATTATTGTTTGAGTTATTGTACGTATAAAGTTCTATTAGATGAGATACAAATAAGTAAGTAGTTAATTTAGAATAGTTTTTAGTTTATAGCTACAGTTTATAGTTTAAACTTCTTTTTATTAAGTGATTTATTTTTATGGTTTACATCAGGGTTCAACTGAAGTCTCTGCGGAATCTTGGGCTTCCTTCGATGAACATTGTGGTTTCTAAAAGAAGTGTTGAGTTCTTGGAATTATCTGTTTCAATGAAGTTAACGATATTTCTTACAGAGCGAATTTTCTTTCACTGAGTCTAAAACGGATGAAATTGAGTTGCAATGCTTTGTCTCTTGTAAAATGTGGCACCCACGTGATTCTCTTAATACTCTGTTGGGCTTCGAAGCTTTTCTGGTTCAATGCTCCTGAGGCCATCGGTGTTGCGAGCCTTATACCCCTCTTAAAAGATTCCAAATACCCAGTGGATAGAAGGCTGAGAGGACCCCAAGGACATTGTTGAAAGGAAAGGAAACTAGAAGGAAAAAAGAAATTTACCAGAAGATATTGATCCAAGGGAGGCTTTCAATCCGCGATCGATTTAGATCGTGTTTTCCATTCCATACTTTGGGGAAATTTAAAGAAAAAAAACGAATTGAAAGAATTGACGATGCAAAGATAATTTGTTCAAGAATACGGCTGTACCTAAAGGAATATTAAGGACAGAAGTCTTCATCTAAACAATATTATTTTAATCATTATTATTTTTATCCCTCGCTTACTTTATAATGAAGAAGATAGGTACAAATTGTTGATAATCCAAGTAAAGTTGGTGTAGTTTGATGATTTGAGGCCTCTAGAATAGGAAAGGCGTTCGCGCCAAAAGTTAGTTTCAAAAAAAAACGCATGCAAACTTTCGCTGTGGTGTGTAAGGTTAAACATCAATGCTTTGTCAATGGAAATTTTGTTCTTTACCAAGACGTAGGATTCAAATAAATCACCCGAAGTTCATAGCCTATGCTACGATAAAAATGGTAAAAATGGGATGTTGGCTGATACGCCTCTTATTTGAGACACTAGTTATTTGCTACTTTGGGTAAAGATGGATATTTAGGTGATTTCATATGGAATAATTATTATGTTGATTAGTTTATTTAGCTATCAGAGTAAAGATAATGAAATAATTAAAATATACATTTAAAAAAAAAGGAATATTATTCTTCTTTAAGCCCCTAACATTGCTACTTATATTAACATATTTTCTTAGATAGTTGACTTATTCAGTCTACCTTAAGAATTTTTGAACCAGTGAAACTTGTAAATTTTTGTTGTGTAGAAATTATTATAGTATAAATACGTTTTTTAGAAAATATATTATTTATACTTATAATATCATTAAGTAGATTTTGGGTTTAATTCAATAACTTCTTTTTGTGTTTTAATATTTATCGTTATTTAAACGTAGTGATATTTTAATCTTTAATTATCACGACTTCCCTTAACATATCTCAAACGGAAAATCTTAAGATACCATTACGTCTAATATTAATATTTTGACTTAAATAATAAGATATTTAAAATGTATTGCTGAAATGACTACAATAATGGAAAGATTTATTTTTTTATTCTATTGAAAAACCCATAAATTAATTCTCCTTAAAAACCGCAGAAACCACGCTGAGTATGGGAAAAATGTAGTGTGAGATTTATATTCAGAATGGTGTTCCCCGCTTGGCGCCTCGCCCTCTCTGTCACCTGCCTCCCCCCTCCCGTCTCTCGTCTGTTTTTTTCCCTCCCCCTCTCTCTGTTCCGCCGAAGTGATCAGCATTATCATATTTCCCATCCCGGCCCCATAATAGGTTTCGTGGTACGCATTTGCACCGGCATTTATATGAAAATGAATCACAACCTTTGCTTTACCTTTCAGCAATAGGGTGCTGAATTTTCTGAATTTGGCTGTCTGCTACCTGTCAACTTCACGGGATTCTCAGCGCTGTAAAGGCAGTTTGTTGGGCTGCGCTTCGATAGCTTTACTTTTTTTTTTCTCTGAAAAGCATCGGTCCCAGTTCTGTTCCCTGTGGGATAAACAAGCAAAGATTCGTCAAGTTTTGCACCGATAGATTTCGTACAAACTTCGTTTATCGACTGGTGTTACTCTAGTTGTATTATCAGGCTTCTGTGTTTCAGCTGTATTACCCGGGTTCATGTTGGAAAGCAAAGAATTGTTAATGATTCGCTTAAGGCTCAAAAGTCTGCGTTTAAGTAGTGTTCTATTTATAAAAATTAAACACAGGTAAGAGATCTGAATTCTTGTCAATTTTTTGTCAATTTTTCTATCTGCACTTCTAGGGGAAAAAAAGCCTGGAAACATAATTAAAATATTTGCAGTAATTTATATATACAATATAAATAAAACCTACCGTTCTGTTATGGCTGCAAAGTTGCCCTTGTATCATTAAACAAAGAATAATTTCCTTCTATAAATGGAAGGTCAGATGATTGATTACACAACCGAATATCCAAAATATGTCTACGTTTTGTTTATCTTTGGTAAAAGGACAAAGAAGAAAACGAAACAAATTTCCATGTTTAAACTTCTAAGCTTAATGTTAGTTTGAACATTAGACGTTGTACGTTCGAGTAAAGTACAACCAATACTTCAGTATATATTAAAAAAAAAAAAGCTTATCACATACCGTAGACTTAGAAATGGAACTGACAAAAGAGAATATTAAAACAAAGTAGATCTATCCAGTTATTATTCAATAGTTTGCAAGTTCATAACGTATTGCAGACCACTTCAAACCCTTTTTTTAATGCAAAAAGAAAAATCAAAGTCAAAATATCTGCAAAACTGTTTTTAGACGCTTTTCAAGATTAGTGAGAAAAACAGGACACAGGGTTTTTTTTTTTCCATGATTTCATAAAGGACCTAAAAAATTGTGATAAGAATACAAGAATTATGCTGTCAAGTTCTAGAATATCATTTTCTTCCTTTTGCATTTCTGTTGACATTTTATTGTTGAACAAATTTTTATTGAAGATTATGTGGGAATTCAGAAGTCGCAATGAATTTTCGTAATAATAAATTTTTGGTTACAACTGTCTTACGAGATCTTAAGAGACCTATTTTTATGGTTTTGTTAAGTCTTGTGTGTTCCATCCGTGGCTTTTCGGCTGAAGGAACGAAAGAGAAATGTTAAAACATTATAAAAGCCGTCGTTTTTTGTGTGATAGTCGAATCAGATAACAGGGCCATTCTTCTGTCACGATCTGTGCAAGGGAGATAATACTAAGGCGTGCTTCGATTTGTTTATGGGTCTGATTCCAATAGAAAGAGGAAGAAAATATTTTTGTCTCCACTTTGTCTGACAATGAGCGCTCTCTCTCAACCCTCAGGGACCCGACGTTAACCACCTCCCTCCTCCACACGTTGGATAGTTTATGCAGATGCCCAGCAACCAATTTATGGGATCGCTATGGGTAATGTGGTGTGCTCACTTTCCCGTATTTCGCACCCGCATCTCGTAATTCACGTGCGCCGCTTGGAGGAACCGCTGCGCTTCCAAATTCCGATACAGAGTCAGGATAAAAAATTAAAGCCTCTTTGAGAAGGGACACGAGGCATTTGCACCAAAATGAATTTAAGGAGAAGCAAATACGGAAAAGCAAGAATTCGTATCAACACAGTTTCCTTTCTGTAATCGATAAGTGTGAGAACAGTGGAAAACTCCAGCCAATAATTCAAGGTAGGAATCCGAGTCCATTTCTTCCCGCCAAACTAACAAATATCTGAAATTCGAGATCGTAGAAGATTTAAGGGCGATCACGAGAGCGGAGCTGAAAACTGAAGCGTTGTTTCTGCAGTCATCGATTCTTCCAACACTTGACACGAGGTGTTTGAACCTCTTTGAACTCGGAGATATCTGAGGATGTTCGCTTTAACTTTGACCTCCATCCTCTTAACAACTTTACTGCATTCCATGAACTGAGAATGGTAGAAAGTTAAACATTGTGGAATTTGAAATTTTGGAATCTAACGACCACTGTTTTCTTCTGCTTTCTCTTTGAATGCAATTATTATTTAAATTAGTCAACCTATTTAAGAATATCTTATGCCCTATTCAGAGACGCCAAAGAACATTAAATTCATTGGCTGATATTCAAATCAAGATGTTTTTCAAATATCTTGTCAAAATATATTATCTTCGAAGGAAATTACATCAATATCACAATCAGAGGCAAAACTCACAATTAAAGATTACAGCGATCGAGTTATAGTGTTACAGAAAGAAAATGGCGTTACCCAGCGTACATGCGAGGAACTTTCCAGAACCATCAGTTTTTCTTAGGTGATTTATTGAAATAATCTTTTCTTTTCTTTAAATCTCCAAATAACTGTTAGCATTTCTTCTTAACAGATAAAAGAAACAACTAAAACCTAAGATGCTTCTGCAGTTACTTGATAAGTTGATATATTTGACAGAAATACGGCCTAGAAGAAGTCAACTGATGAAGAGCATGATCATGCACGTAACAAAGTACCTGTGTTAATTCTTAAAAAAAAGTATATAATAAACATATAAAAAATATATAAAAAATTAAAAATTAAAAAAAAAATAATCAATGGAAAGCTATTGGGCAACTTTTACAACATCATAGCAATTGGGTTCAACCCAGGGGTTCCCAACCTTTTTTCACTTGCTTACCCCTTGACAACCCATTTTCATAAATGTACCCAAAATATTAGTAAGATGTTTATAATTAGACTAATGTAGCTGCTGTTATATCAGTTTTATATATTATAACTGAAAATAAATGGATCAATAATGGGATTGAAATAATGAGTTGAACAAACAATGTGTATATATTTACAGTGTCGTCAAATACTGTTGAGGGATGGATAACGAGGACTTTTCTCATGGTCAAATAACGAAAAAAAAAAAAACCCTCACCATAACATTGGATTATTTTGACAACTTTTACCTTGTCTTTTCTCTTACACTGTTGACATATGTGCCTTTTTCGCCATCAGTCAATTTTTTTTCGCTGACGTCCTTCCCGTACCTTAGGTTGGGAACCGCTGATTTAACCTCATAGAAAATGGCTCACGCTAAGAGTATGACTATTCCAAGATGAAAAATAGGAAGCCAATAAGTTTGAACAAAAGTCCAATAAACTCGGCTTTTTAACAGTACATTAAAGTTTGCAGAAAAGAAAATATTGATTATTTTTATGGTGTGCTTTTGTGTTGTTCTCTCCTAACATATAATCAGTTTATTTAAGTAAAAGGAAATTCTGTATATTTTGAAACTTAAGATCTTAGCCTTTTATTTAAAACGTGTTCCTGTAGATAAAAAAGATCTGGAATTATTTAAACTATGAAAAAGTATGAGAATAGAATAGAGAAGATGACGAAATGAACTATTCTGTAAATGGTGACGAAATTTTGCTCATTAAATGGTGTGGTGCATCATTTGACCAAGCTCCAAAATAGTTTTTTTTTTTTAATTTTTGCTCCATCTACTAGCGAAAGATGCAAATTCTTTATAAAAATTTATTCCTGCTTGTTATCTCAACATAGTTCTGCGGAAAATTAATTTTGAATATAGTCCAACCGACTAATCGTAATGAATTAGATTTGCATCTAATTTGTGACTAACACCTTTGAAGGATATTAGTAATTTTGATAATGATCAGAATTGTCCTTTGAATTTTCATTTTGAATTTTCATTTTGATATGTAACACTGTTCATTCCATAAAAAATACGAATTAATACATAAGCTTTTGCGTTTATGCGTTTATAATCAAAATCGAATTTTGGCGCTTCGTGAAATGATGCCTAACACCATCCAATTTTTATTAGCATTGAAGTATTTTTATAGAAGTATTGTTGAGCCATTAAAAGTTTCAATTACATATTGCTTTGTAATATCCGAAAAAAAAGTTTCAATTAAAATGAATAACTAATCGTTTTATAATTGTACGTTTTATCTCAAATACTTGCATATTTCAGCTGTTGTGTGAGTTCCCTCTTTCATCTATTTTCTTAAAGTAATACTAAATATTTGAATAGTTTCCAAAATAGTTTTCAAATAAATTAGAATAATTTTCAAAACATTCTAGATTTATCTCAATTAAAAGGTTTCAGGATTTCTTACAGACTTTACAGCGGGGCGCAGTTTCCAAACAGTGGTTGACCAATTAAATGAAGCTGAGGTCCGTACAAACAGTCTTTGGTCTGAATGGAATTCACTGACCCCTAGGACCATTCACGAGGACGATTGAACCCTGCTCCCTAAACCAGAGTATTGGGACCCAATAGATTTGTTTCACTTAACCATACCTTTTTTTTGTCTTGACATTTTTTATCGTGATTTGGCTTAGATATACCGCAGCTTTGTTATTGCGTTCAGTATACATTTCCACAATTGCAAAGTATCGTCAATGATAGTAATTTCTCTTCTTACAGACTAGATAATTCAAACTAATAAAATGCTTGTGGGTGTCGTAAAGTGGTCACCGGCGTTTCTGTTCTATGGTCATCAATGTCCAACGTGGCAAAGGTGAACAGTGGGATAAGATTGGTCGGTTGAGTTGGGAGATGGCAAAGGGCGTGGGTGTATATCACTCTTGTATTTGACACTATCAACGGCCTCCCAGAGAGGGCGCCTCACACGAAACACTATTACTAGAACAGCTTCGCTTACGTCACAAGCAATAACTGTAATTTCTTGTTTACAGCAGGGTATAAAAAAAAAAGTGTTCATCTTTCCTCGAAATGGCAACATCGGTGCTAAAACGGTGTTCGTCTTGGGAAAAGGCTATTTCTTGTATTGCGCATGACAAACAGATACGTGTATCCCAGCGACAATAAAACGGCGAAAAAAAAATTACAGGCTTTCCTGAATAAATAAGATGTTTCGAAGAACGTGTTTTATTTCCCTAACGCCAGTCTTAGACATGAAATAGATAATGTTTTATCACAGCAGAGCCATAAGGAACCTTTGAGCTAACTGTTAAAAGCAATAGCTAGCAAATTATTACCTTTGAGACTTCAAACAGTTGACGCTAGATGGCGTTTTGTGAAGTAAGAAGAGGCAAGATAGCTCTTTGATTTTATTTTTGAATTGTTTTCAGCGTCTCTTCTTTCACTGGATCTCTCAGTTTACTTCTCAACGGGAATTGGTGTCCATTACAAACTTAAATATGGACATATTTAGACAAATTTAGATTGTATATTTTATGATTGCTTTTAGAAATGTTATTGTAAAGTTTCAACTTCTGTACAATTGCTGATTTAAATACCGTATTGTAGGATAATATCAGTACTAATTTAAATTTACATAGATTGAAATTACATTGGTGGATTTTTGACACTTTCTTTTTTACCTGCTGATGCCAATAGAAAAAGTATAACATAAACCAAATAATACAAAACTGTTTGTTTTTCTGATTCGCGAACGCTTATACTTTGTAAACGATAAAGATACAAATACGCATCTAAACAAAAGATAAAAAACAAAAACACTGAGTAATTAATTTAAAACAGGCGAATACTGAGTTTTAATTTTTTATTTTATTATAATGTTAATGTTTTTTATGCTATTCATTTTTTATCCATATATCTCGACCCGATTCCTGAGATGAGTCTAAATAATTTGTGAATACTGAGAATGGGACGGGATATCTTATCTATCACTAATACAGAAAGCAATTGTTTGTCACTTTTTATGTCTAATGTGATAAATCTATACATATTAAAAAAAGCTATACTGCATTAGGTTTTTCTGTCTTAAATGTAGGCTAGTTTTGAAATGTATAAATGTAAGTGCGAAGTTCGAAGTTGTCAAGAGATGTTGAGAATAGTTGTCCACTTAACCATTAAATTAATTTAATCATTGAATATCGGATATCTGGAAACCCTGCAGGATATATTGGGTAAGATACTTAAATGAATAAGAGTCTTTAGATAAATGAATAAGAAAAAAGGACTTGTTTGTTGTGCTCACACGTAATTGACTAAAACAACTGTTGACATGTCAACTTTTGAATATCCGAAAATGGTAAGATCCAAAGATAGTTTTTCAAACAAAAAATAGATAATAGAAAAACAAGAAGTTTTCAGCTCTTCAAGTAATTAGTTGAAGAAAAATAGCAGCTTTTAACCGCTACCTCCTTACCTGTGTAGGTTCAATACATACCAAAATCACAGAGAAATCTTTCTATGAATTTTCCAAGACCACAGATGCACAAATGTAGATTTATTTAAAAATTTCCAAGTTTTTTGTTTTTTTTTACCTGAAACGTAATAAGTTTCACTGAAGTTCAACCAAACTCATAATATCCGTAGTTGGAAAGTTTCCTCAAAAGCATTATTGAAAATCGATTGAAATTGTTATTGTTCTGCGACGAAGAAAAAAGTATTTACAATGAAATTCAAATTTTAGAGTTTCTAGTTTGAATTCAAATATTTATTATTCAAATAAACTTAATTGTATAAATTGAATTAGCCTTAAGCTAATGGCAATGGGATCAGAACAGATGTTTAGTAGAGTAATGCGTTAATTTGATGGTTTTACTTTTGTTTACTTTCTTTTCCTGTCTTTTGGTAGATTTTCTAGTTAAAGCAGAAAACAGAAAACAGAAAAATTGTGAATAGGTATTTCAAAATGAAAAAACAAAATCATATTAATCAGTTTGATTTCCTCTGCTCAGATAACGATGCAATTTTAGTTTCATTTTTGATTTCTCCAATTGTCTGTGACTGCTTTTACTAATTTTGTACGTTATGTAACTATTTTTCATAACTAGAATAGATTCGGATTCAAGCATGTTTTGACAACTTTCTTATAACCCTTAAGAAATAAATTTTTGAAAAGAGATTTTTTTCAGTTTGAATTTATTTAATTTGAAAATCAGGACCCTGTTCTTAATTAGAAACAAAATTAAAGATATTTACTTGAGAAGTTTTGGGAGTTTAATATTAAACATCTCCGTCTGAAGCAAATAGAAATGTTAGGAAAATAAATGAAGATGGCGACAAAAAAATAATTAACATTAACATCACGTGAATTATTAATCCATTGTTGACTAAATAATGGTAACTTGCACAAGACATTAACATTTTTGAATTTTGAAGTTTTTCTATAATCGTCTGAAAATTCTTTGGGTAAATTGTTAAGCAACAAAGACTGATATTAATTCACTATTTTTTTTTTCTGTAACAACGAATACGAATAATTAAAATTTGTTATTGCAGGATTGCTTTCTATTATTTCATGTATCATTATTATTGTTTGTTACTGAGTGCGCGAAACACGATCTCTAAATTCAGATCTCCTGATTTGTTAATACATTTAGTGTTTAATAGATAGATTCTAGATTTTTCCTTTCTATGGTTAGTACTAAATTTTCTATGACCGTAAGTGGTAGTTTTCTAGGACTTTTTAAGAAAGTTTCTATGACATTCTATTCTTCAGTGGTAGCTTTTATAAAAATTATGAAAAAATGAAAACATTAGATTTAATAGAAAAGAATTGACTTGAATATTCATATCTTAAATAAATTGAATATTGTTACGTAACATTAAGTTACATTTTAAATCGTCATCATCTTTAACAATGTACATGTAACATTCCATTCACTTCCTATTCTTTTATACTTCTTTATTATACATTTTAAATTTTAAATATTTTCGTTAGCTTTATTTTTACTATAGAGTTTGAATTTGATGGCTTAAAAACAATGGTAGTAGTTTTTCTTAAGATGCACAAAAGATACACAGTTATCAATAATGTGACAAGACCTTAATGTCAGGTTCCCTTTGATCTGTGTTAAGTTGGAATAAGTTTTCCCGTAAGGCAAGAAGTGTTGATTTAACCTTATGCTGTTGCAGGAAATGAGCAAAACGTATTGGAAAACCTTTCGACAAATCTTCGTCAACGACGGGATGAAGATATTTTTCAAAAGTTGTAGGAAGGAAGCAAGAGGGCTGCAAGAAGGAAAACGAGGATGGTGCATCAGCGTTTAGGAGTCAGTGGTGGATAGAATTCCATTGGAAGTACCTCAAGCAGAAAACCTTGGTTTGGATTTGAATTATGGGCTCCACTGATTTTTGCCTATCTGTCTCAGTAATAAAACTGGAGGAAAAAACTTTTGGTCAAAGCAACTCGGGCATGAATAGAAATAACTTCGCCCAGCAAAGGGATCATCACTGGCATATTAAAGGATTGTCAGTGCGCACGATTCTTATCTGCTCTTTTTGCTGCTTCGCAGAAGGTTAATTGAGATTGGCTAATTAATGTCAATAAAGAATTAGCTTTAACTGTTTCCATTCACATTTATAAAGAAATGAAAGTGCTTCATTATTTTTCTTAGATATAATTCTTACCAAAAATCATAACAAAAGTTTAAAATAATTGTAACTATTCACTTTCTAATGAGAGTGCATTTCTACATATAATCTTGATAATAATTATCATATCCATTACATTTGTAATGTAGTAATATTACAAATACATTTACATTTGTAGTTCATCCGAATTTGGATATAATCTAGTAAAACTGAATTTCTAAAACTAAAAAGTATATTTTGAATTATTTACCCTTGTAACAATCTTTAAAAATTAAAAGAACTGTAGATGGTAAGAAATATTCTACGTTAGTTAAATGTTTGATGCTTTATCTTTATGTCTTTAACCCAAGGATACTGTGGTAGATTTTTGTTACCTTCCGCAGGGTATAAATGTTAATTGTAGTAAATTATTAGATGCTTGATTTCTGATGAACAAAAAAAAAAAATCGCCCAGTGTCTTAACTTATTTAAAAACCATACTGCTGTAGTTACTCAGACCACGAGGTATCGCTACCCAGAATTCCCTTTAATTGATATTAAAATTTGAGGAATTCTTTTACAATTTGTGAAATCCTTTCATTCAAAATACGAGTTTTCCTCTGCTGATAAAACTAAGATTCTTAGATGAGAACATTCTAGCATTTGTTTCTCACCTGTGCTATCTAGGATTTATTACTGAGGAGGTCAAGGTCTGTCTCTCTCTCCCTTAATTGGTAAGAATTTCCTAGATTGGTGGGCGGAGGTGAATTTTTCTTCTCTGCTAATTGTATCAGCGTTATGGTACCATCAGCTTAATTGGCCTCTCGACGATGACTCAAGTGTTATAACTTAGTTAATAGAGTTCCAATGGATTTGGCATCTGTACAATTCCTTATTCCTCTCATAAAAGATTGCTTCCTACAGTATTAGGAATGCTGCCATTTTTTCCCCTCGGTTTACAGCCATTGCATTAAAAGCTATCAAAGAGTTTAGTATTTAGTATAATATCTGCAATATCTTACTTTGGAATCTGAGCGATAAAATGAAATGGAAATGTTCAAGTTCCATGAACATCTGCGATTCAATTAACGCCAAAACTACGTATCCTATAGAAAGATATTGTTCAGTTAAAAAATGTAGAAAAATATCCCATATTGGTTTATTCTGTATTATGGACTTTCTCAGGTAAATAAATTGAAGGTATTCAGACACCATTTACCGTAGAAAGCTGAAACTTCAGTTGTTGATAAATATTGCTAAATGCAGTCTCGTTATTGAATTCGATTGAAGTTAACCTGTAAATGTGGAATTTAAGGCAAAAAATATAGTAGTATCACGAGTCCCTTATAAATCTGAGAAATGAAGTAATGATGCTGAAAAGCTGAATATATGATATTAAGTTTACGCTCTGCTTAATTATGCTGATATCTACCGTTAACTTCAGATGAAATGTTTTATAGGAAAAACAGAAACTCACACGAAGTTCTTTGTATTTTGGTTCTCTCCCTTTAATTCGTATTATCTTCCAACGCCTTGAGGATACAATAGCGTGGGAAGTAATATCTTCGGACAGTAACCTAAGTTGACATCGGAGTATCGGTCTGCCTTAAATCAAAGGAAAAAAAAAAAATTACCGATTTGATAGAGGGCTTAGTGAATCCTGGGAACTATTATGTAAGAGAAACCAATAAAATCTCCTTTTGAAGCCGACTCGATGCCTTCCCGTTGAGTTATATCTTTTTCATCTTTGTTTTATATGAAAGTAAAAGATCAAGTCGCTCTTTATATCAATCACTTTCTAGTATGTTCTGCTATCGCCACTGATGAGAGGTGACAACTTGAAAAAGATTTAAACTGTAAACGCTCAAAGACATGAACACGTTACAAAACTTCTATGTTGAGAAGCGAAGAATAAAATTCCTTATTTCTCCAAAAGGAATTAAAATGGGAAAGTGACTGAGGAATGAATTAAAACGAAAAAATTAAAAAAGAGGTATTTGTGTGGTACGAATAAAATTATCCCAATAGATTTTCTTCAGCTTGTAGTTAATGTTTTTTAAATAACTTTTTTTTTTTTGTAATTTTAAAATAAACACATAATTACTTTTCTTTTCATTTATTTGTAATTCTTCTGTTACACCAAAGCGAAACCTAGTTTTAGATCTGGGAAGAAATCCAATCTAGAGAAATGAAATTTTTATGAACGGTTAATGGTGGTTTTAAGATCAAACCTCCTCCGCAGTGGATACGTACATTAATAGCTGACGAGTGTAAATCCAATGGAATAATCACTTATTTAAATCTGTGGTCACGGATTAATCAAGGAATAAACCATGAAGAGCAAAAAAATCGGAATTCTCTTTACAACAAGAGGTCAGTGAATTAAAACTCATTATTATAATAGAAGCTGGTTTTTTATCTGCGATACTGTGGTAACTACTATGGTTTAGCTTTTGATTGTATAGTCAACTGTACAGTCTTGCCATAAGATTATTCTCAGATAAACAAAGCAATTGATATCCTTCTGCTCTACACTTCAGTATTTGACGTTTGGTTGACTTCCATAAAGGTTTTACTTAATCTCTTCTCTTAATTTTTACTTTTTTTTTCACTTGCAATATTTGTTTTTTCGAGAAATAAAATTCCAGTAAGTTAAAAAAAAAAATCAAACTGAGAAAACTTTTTAAAAAAAAACACAAAAAAATCCAAATTTTTTTCAAGCTATTTGGAACAGTGCTTCACTAGATCCATAAAATGTTTCTAGAAGGTTCTAAATGTTTCTATAAGGAAAATTATGTAAATAGTATTTAACGTGTGCCAGTTTGATTGATGAAGTAATAAAAAGAAGGAAGCCTAAACACAAGAATAAAATTAGGAATTATATATTTAAAAAGAAATGATACCGGTTTCGATCATACATAAGACCTTTCTCAAGCAATATTAAAATAAAATAAAAAAATAAAATACAAGTCTTTTTTGAAAAATTATAAATCATCGGAGAGGCAATATTATAAGGTTCTGATTTTGTTTACAGCAGGACTAAACTTATAACTGAACAAGGTTCATTATGGAATTTCTTACTATTCAATATCTATTAATCTTTTTAATTGGAAACCCAAGATTGCTTATTTAAAAATGTCCGTTAGGTGTGTTAAGGAATTCACAGGTGTCGTAAGAATTCATAAAAATATAAATTAATAATGAATTACATTAGATTTACTAGTGAAGAAAATGAAATCGTGCTTTATTTTTGACCATTGTAATTCCTAAATTAATAAAGTTCGTGAGTTAATTTATGTGGTTTATACATAAGTAAACATTTCATGTAAGTCGTACTATATATTCCTGTTTTCTCCATAAACTAAAACTTCATCTAGTGGAAATTTTTCCAATTTTTTTCTTTTACCATCTCTTTTTTCTTCCAGATATTTAATTCAGGAAATCGGATTTTTCTGAGCGCGGAATCGTCGAGAACCTTTTATAGTTTTTCGGTGATTATAAAAACCTCGATTTTGAATTTTATAGGCTTAGCAGATTTCCCAATTCCCTTGAGCCAGAGACGGCGGAAAGACAAAAGCCTGTCTAAGTTTCTAGGTAACTGTCAAAATGGCTTATGTTCCAGTCTTTAATGGATAGCTCCTGATTGGTTATTCAATCATTGGTGGTTGAATTCACGAGCGCGGGAATAGTTTTTAAACCATAGTTAAATAGTCTGAAAGTTAAGATTGGATTAGTTTTTGACCTTTAACAAGAATCCGCCATTACGCGTTTCGTTTATTGAATTGAAAAAATCGTAAAGTTGGGATAAAAAAGAAGTAAAAGGAAGTTTTCGACTTCAACGGGAGACTAATAGATGCTTAGTTTGCTAAAACTTAATAGAGAAACTCAATTGCAAAGAAAAAGATTAGTTTAACTTAAAGGATACCTTTTAGTTAAAAATCGTGAATTGTGTCTATTTCTGATAATCTGGATTCTAATGCGAATGAAAAATATCACTGAAAAAAATAATAAATTTAAAGTTTATTATTATGAATATTATTATTATTATTATTATTATTATGAAAATTCGGTATAAAATTTATTATTTCTGTTTGAACTAAGTAATTCACTTTCCTCTGCTGTAAGCAAATAGTAGAAGAAATGCATTTTTTTTTACTTAATATAGAAATAATATCTGTTTTTTGTTTTTTTTAAGTCATTTAATATCAGTAGAAAAACAAAATTTCTTAGATGTTGCAGATAGAAATTATCCATTATCAAAGAACATCAAATAATAAAAAAAAAAAAAAACTATAAAAACTATAACTATAAAAAAAGAACTATAAGTAGGAATTAAAAAACACGAAGTATTAAAGTGGAAGTTAACCATGATATATTGTAATTACAATATTTTATATCAACTCATTACTACATGTAACTCACTATTATAATAAAATGAGATTACGTTCAAATTTTATCAAAAGATAATAATCGTTTCCGATTATCAATAAAGGAAATATTATTAATTAATAAACTTGAAAATTGTTTAGTAAACAGAAAACATGAATTTCCAGTAGTTAACGATTTATTAAATAGTGAGTTGGTGTAATATACCGGGGCATTCATAAAGTACAGGAAAGTACTGGTGGTTTTCACCGCCCCATATCTTTTAAACTACTGCTCATAAAAATTTGAAACTTTTTATATAAAATCGTCAAACATATAAGAGTTATTATTTATTCAGTAGCCGGGTACCGTCGCTTCGCTCCGGAACCCTTGCATCTGTAGCTTTAAAAAAAAAAACCTATTAGCAAATTAATATTGAGATCGGAGAATATACGACTTCCCAGCCCGTTGTGGCCTTCTCCACTTAGGTGTATTGCGGGTTGGCGCCACACACCTGGGGTTGCCGCCATACACTTCATCATCAGTTTGCCAGATTATTCCCTATCCCGTAAGAATTTCGAAAAATCCGGCCTTATTCTTGTCTACATCATGAAGGAAACCTCTGTGCAAAATTTCAGCTTTCTAGGTCCAAGGGTTTGGGGTGGGCGTTGATGAGTCAGTCAGTCAGTGAGTGAGTCAGGACTTTTCTTTTTATGTATGTAGATTTTCATGAATTTTGTTTTGTTAACATCATTGATTAGTTCTTTATAGATTATTTTCTCATTTTCAACTCTTATCCGATTCGTTCTTTACATATTATTAATGGTGTTTTGATATCATGTTTATTTATGAAAATATGATCTATATTTGTTTTCGTATTTTCATGAATTGTACAGTTATTTCTTGTTGTTCCGTAAAGACGATTTTTGAAACCATTATTGCACATAAGTTTGACGTATTTCTGTACTGTATTGTTTTTATTCATTTTGAAAATATCTATATTTACGTCGCCAATCGTAAAGTTGGACAGTTCTTTAATATATTTTCATTTTTTATGAATAGATTCTCATTTTAGTAATTTGTAATTTAGCATTTTGCTTACAGAATGACAGACAGAATAACGTTTTTATAATATATGTTTTTATAATATATAATAATAAAAGCCGGGTACCGTCGCTTCGCTCCGGAACCCTTGCATATATAGCATTCAAAAAACAAACTTTATTTATTTAGCAAATTAATGTTGCGATCGTCGGAGAATATATAACCTCCCCAACCCGTTGTGGCTTCTCCGAATAACTCGGATGTATTGCGGGTCGGCGTCACACACCGAAAATTCACATTTTTGCATGTATCTTGCAAACGCTGAAGCGTTTGTGAATAAGTGATACATCGTTTGATAGAACTTTCAAATACCAACATTTTCCCAATATAATGTTCTCTTCCATCTTTTATACTTTTCGTTTAAATTGAGAAAAAGTCAAAATTTGACCCTTTAAAAGGCGCCATCTTGGAAACCAAAAACTTTTTTCGAAAGATTTTTGTAGCATTTTGTTTGTCTTAAAAAGATCTACATTTTAACTACTTACATGACCAATCTATCTCTTATAGTTTGGTCACAAAATTGGAAAAACATAAAGTCTTATGACAGACAGAATAACGCTTTTATAATATAAGATTATTAATGAAATTCATTTTATTTGCGCTCAAACACCCCCAATATATCGAAATTATTATCCAAAAAAATTATTCGACTGTCTCCCAAAAAAAGTCATTTGTCAGAATGCTTTTTCAAAAAACATAGTTTTTTTTTTAAATTAAACAAAGGAATTAATGACAAAAGTGTTTTAGATTAAAGTTTCCTAATTAGGTTTTTGCATCATTTGAATATTGAATTCAGACTTTTAGAGTTTTAAACAATATCACAACAGTTATTTAAATATACGATATATTGGGGGTGTTTGAACGCAAATAAAATGAATTTCAATAATAATGAATAAATAATAACATGAAAACATAACTCTTATATGTTTGACGATTTTATATAAAAAGTTTCAGATTATTATGAGCAGTAGTTTAAAAGATATGGGGCGGTGAAAACCACCAGTACTTTCCAATACTTTATGATTCATTTATGAATAATAATATAGTATTTTACTTTTGTGATACATTTTTTGTATTAAATTATATAAATATAATTATTTCTATGTATTGAGATTTAGTTTCACTTTTTTTGTATCTTTTTATTATATAATAATGTACCTGTATTTGAACGTCAATTAGAGCAAATAAGTCATTTATCTGCAGTCCGCTTTTAATGTCGACTTCTTAGTTGACCGCTGAATATTGATTCTAAACTCGTGGATCAATGTTTATAAAGGGTACTTAAGTGCTACAGCGGTTTCTGTTTTGTTTGTCTTATCATTTATGAAATCCCATTCCCAGCAGCTATTGAAAAGTTTGAAGAGTTAGGTGCATTAATCGCTAAAACCAGAGCTAAACCAACCTCACCAAGCCACACATCGAAAATCAATCTCTGAATTACAGTGGATACTTAAGGGAATTTGACGTTACCCCACCGTTGAGACAGCCCCAATAAAAAAGACAAAAGTCGATAGGCTTTTAGTTGCACCCACACTTATCGACCTTTGCCATGGATAAGAAAAAAAAAAGTTTTGAATACAAGAGTGTATTTGGATTTTTAGAATGTGGTGGAATGTGCGACTACCGTATCTATACACCAATCACGCAAGAGCGCGCAAATAAGCAGACATTGGTTGCCATCAAGCATGACTGATAGGATCATCAAGCAGCTGATTCCTTAATTAAAGCCGACTGTGCTACTGGAGCGAAGAGTTGCAAGAGTTTTAGCAGAGAAGCGTTTTTGGTTAGTTTGCAATTTACCACCCAGCTGAAAGGAAGTAGCGTCACTGATTGTACTCCTTTTCTTCCCCACCCACCCACCCACCCACGCCGTATTCAACCGTTCTCTGTTTCTTAATGGGGAAGTCGTGGTTCAGAATTCGATTTCCATTAATAAGGGTTAACGACTTTGAAAAGCAAATCCAGGGATTACGTAGCACAGGTTTCTGAATAGCTGAACTTAAATGAATTAGAGGAAATATACCTCAACTACGGTTTTTATCCCTGGTAATCACAAAATTAATTCACCAGTCAGTTTAGTTATTTAACTCGAAGATGATCTGACCTGTCTGGAGTATGTAAAAGATCTGAAATTTGTGATACTCCTTCAAACTTGTGAAAACAAGAAACCAAAAATTTACCTTAAGATAAAAGCTTGATATTAATTTTGTAATAATAACTGGTCTAATTTGCGAAAAATAGTTGATGAGATTTCATTTAATTTAAAATTTCAATGAAAATTCAGATAATGGTTTGTAATAGTACTAAGGACAAAAATATTAATTATGAAGCTACGACAATAAAAGGGGAGCATAGTATACGAGATTTAATAATAACAATTCTTACATTTGTGGTAATTGAACATTTGTTACATCATTAGGATTCAATTCTTACAAATGCGTCTTGTAATAAAGTTTGTCATTGGTTTTATTGTTGCGGTGATCAGAACTAAGTTGAAGAGCTATAAAAATCTTGCCATTTTATAATTCTGTAAATTAATTAATATTTTGAGTATGACTTCACTGCCGTTTGTTCATTAATTCTGACTTTTAAAGGATAATATCATATATGAGATCACTTTAATGTTTGTAAGTCGGTTATCTTAAATATTATGATAAAGATATGGTCAGATGCATGAGTTGTTTTCTGACTGGAAACTAAATTACAGAATGACCACCAGATGTCTTCTCTATAAATATAAATATCTTTGACATTATGGTGTGTTATACAACAGACCACAATGCCAAAGGCATTCGTATATTATAATGAGACATTGTCACAGGCAGTTTGCGTACAAGTGAGTAATGACTGGACCAACTGTTGCAGTTTCAGTCCATTTAATGGCTGTGTTTGCATTTAGTTGCAGTCAACCAAGTCGCGTCCATTTTTATCAAAACTAGCTTTGGATGCCAGTAAATTTAATAGAGAAATCAAGATAATTTCGCGCTTGATGAAGATGAATTTAAATGGTTCTGTGGCAAAAGCGAATAAAAGGCCTTGGGAAAGGTCTTCAAAGGCCTCATTGACGAGGTTACAGAGTTGATCTTTCTTTTAATATTAATGGACTCTCTTATAGCCTCTGCCTTTTAAACAGCTTCTAATTATAAAATAGATAGGATTTTATCCTTAATTCAAATCTATCTTAACAAGATAAACGAAGGTCACATCCCACTTGGCGATTCATACACAAATGTTTAAAATATTCTCCATAGTCAGTATAGCAATAGCAAGAATCTAGACTAATGAAAAAGTCAACTTTATAACGACTACATATGTTAATTATTTGGAATTATTGTTATAACAAACAATGATGGTTAAAATATTAATTAAAAAGTTATTAGTAAATCTTTTAGTATTCGGAATTTCTTATAAATTAAAAATTGCACAATTATTCTTAATTGTAGGGCCTCTGCAACTTCAGTTGATAGAGTATTTCATTTCTGGGGATAACGTATTTCATGTATCTGTTTCTGTATATTGAAGTTAATTCGTTACATACGCAATTAGCCTATAACGAATTTTATAAATCGCTATTTATTAATATGATGATGTACAGTAACAAATCCCAGTAATGTTTACACATAGAATAAGCGATGATTTTATTAGTTATTTCCAAAAAAAAATTATAGGTCACTGAACTCAAAACCTCACCACGTTGAGTACAATGCTAACCTTGTTTATAAGATAAAGACGAAGTTTTTGTGTGAAATTGATTCATTTCATTTATCTGATGTTTTTTACATTTAGATTCTCTCTCTCTGGTGTAGCTATCTTTACGACAGGTTTCAATTGGACGCTCTCCATTTTCTTCTATCCTGTGCATCTTCCTTCAGTTGTTCATATTTTCTTCCCATTTTAACATCATCCAGCATTGCAATCCTTCTTCTTCCTCTTCCTCTCTTTCCTTGACCAAATTCTTCTTCTTTAACTTGACCAAATTTTAAAATCTATAGAATAATTTGATTCCAAAGTTAAGAACTTATTTACATTTATATTAAAATTGATTTTTATTGTTATCTATTTTGTCAATTTAGAATTTTCAAGAATAGTAGGGAAAGATAGTCGGATAGTAGGGAAAAAAAACAACTTGTTTGAATAATTCGGATTCATTAATGCCTACGAATGTATTTTGGTCGAAATCAGAATTTTTGGCATTCAAAATAGTTTCATACATCCAATGAGAATGTTAGGGAAGAAATTCTTTTCTTAAAGTAGAATTGGCAGCTACCAATTGCCAAAGATGCAATCGTTTTAGAAATGAGCAATTAATATAAAGTTATTATTGATCAACAGATCGACTTAGAGTGAAAATTAATTTTCTCTAAAATATAAAAAAAATCTTGGAAAAAAAACCCGAATTCAATCGTTAATGAAGTGTTTTCGAGGCTATTTGTTGTTTCCCGTTGATTTAAGTACTGATTTTTCCTTCCGTTTTCCCTGAAATTTTCTCTTCTTTCCAAGTGTCTCAAATAACGACTTGAGCTGAAACCTTTGTTATTAAGCTACTGACGATTAACAATCGCATGTGTTAAAAAATTAAAAAACATAAATTAAAACCATAATCACCAACTTAAATCTGGGACTGCCTTTTCTGCCTTACAAATTCTCTTTTTAAAAAATTAATTACAAAGCCAACGCACTTACAAAATTAATAAA